>JBBYHQ010123741.1:0-27660 GCA_038382645.1 Spergularia azorica
GAAGATGGACTATTACTCTATTAGAATAGGCAAATTGACTACCCCCGTCGGTCATACGCCCATTATCAAGTTCTCTTTAAAAAAAATCAATATTATAAATAAAATTTGATAAACAAAATCAAATCAATTAAGTAAAAAATATTCTAAGTGCATAAAAATTGATTATATTTTGTAATCGTGTGTGGTAAGGTGTATTGTAAGAACTTTTTTTAACCATGGTTAAGAAAAATCAAATGGTTGAAATTTATTTTATCCAATTTTAATGGTCCTGATTTCATTCCTTATCCTAATTGTCAAATACTAACAACTATAATAGAATTTTTGGTTGAAATCGGGAAGGAAGGAAAAATATACGGAATAGTTTCAATTATAAATTAGAGAAACTACTTGAACGCGTGATCTATTTGCCTAGTCAGTTTAACATGTCCAGCTAATGAGATCAAACGCAATCCATTTACTCAAATAACTAACCGGAAATAATTGAATTCCCAAATACGTAAACATTGATTTACTCTAATACGGAGTATTAGCTTCTACGCATATCACGTGGGAAAATATCAAACATACTTAAAAAAAATGGTCATGCATTCTATATAAGGCCATACTTTGGGAACATCAAACCACACATTATTGGCTAATTAACACAAATTGGCTAGTAAACGTACAAAATATGGATCTTAAGTCCACCATTAGTATTTCCAAGGAGCACTACAATGATATCCTAGGTGCACAAATACATATTTGGAACCACATGTTCTCATTCTTGCACTCAGCCGCACTAAAATGTGCCATGCAACTACAAATTCCAGACACCATCCACAAACATGGCGAACCCATTACTCTTCAAGACCTAGCCAATTCTCTTCCTCTCCTCCACCCAAACAAGGCCTTATTCCTCAATCGCCTCGTCCGCCTTCTTGTGCACTCCAAATTCCTCTTCAAGAAGAAGCTACTAAATGGCGAAGACGCCTTTGGCCTCACCATCAACTCCCAACTTCTCTTGAAAGACCACCCCCTCACACTAGCCCCTTATACACTTACCTTGCTCGAAATGAATAATTCGGACGATCCATCAAACCATCTAAGCAAATGGTTTGGAAACGACGATGTCTCTCCGTTCCATACGGCTCTTGGGAAAGGAAATTGGGAGTATGCTAGTAGCGTACCGGATTTTAACGAGTGTTTCAACGAGGCTATGGCTTGTGATGCTCGGTTCGTTTCGGGCATTTTGTTGCGTAATGATGAATTTAAGGGTATGCTTGAGGGTTTAGGGTCTTTGGTTGATGTTGGTGGTGGGACTGGTACTTTTATCAAGGACATTGCTAAGGCTTACCCTACCCTTAAGTGTACTGTGCTTGACCTACCTCATGTGGTCCAAGGGTTGCAGAAGAATGGCATGGATGTGGTTGAGTATGTTAGAGGGGACATGTTTAAGGCTATTCCTCCTGCTGATGCCGTTGTTCTCAAGGTAATTAAAGTCATAAATTGTATTTTCTTTTAAATATATGCATGTAGATCAGAGTTATATTGCATATACATACGTCGGTAGAACAAGATCGAGTAGACCAGCTCACAGACCAAATTAAATGAGGTTGATCTCATGATTCATAAACAGATTTATTTTATTAAATAAAATTTCCAACATTCATAAGGTAATGGATGCAGCCACGTACATGGTCCAACAACTTATGTATAGGTCGATAATAATGTAAAATAATGTTGATAACATGCATGCCAGTTTTGGTTTCTATATATATATATATAAACGTACGCATTAAGTTAATCAAACTAATTATTCCCGTTAAAATTATTGTTGCAGTGGATACTACATGATTGGAGTGACGATGATTGCGTGAAGATACTTGAAAATTGTAAAGAAGCAATTTCAAGTAGGAAAGATGGAAGAGGAAAAGTCATAATCATAGATGTTGTTGTGGATACGCAGAGTGATGATACAGAAAAGACGAATGCGCAGCTTTTATTTGACTGGGAGATGTTGGCTGTCACCACAGGTGGGAAAGAAAGAACTGAAGAAGAGTGGAAACAACTCTTCGTCAAAGCTGGCTTTGCATATAAGATTTTTCCTATATTAGGACCAAGATCTGTTATCGAAGTTTATCCTGCATGATCTCGACATCCAAGCTCCTATGATACCGTCAATTACTGTTTAATAATGTGCTCTCTATGTTTTTTTAGGTTGCTTACGTTCTGTTTGAATGTGGAATTGAATATATAAGAGAAATTCAAACTCAACGTAAGTAACCTGAGAGGACATAGAGGTTGATCAGGTTTGTAATAACTAGCTCACACTAAAGATCATGTATATGCTAGAGAGATTGGACATCATTTGATTTCAATCTTTCCGTTGTATGATGATCAAGCATGCGACAAATAGAATTATATATTTTTGTTTATTGTTACTCCGCATTATATAAATTTGTACTTATTCTTGTTAAGAAATGACAATTATGTGCACTGTTTATTACTCCGTACTTTCTTGCATTTTCAAGTTAGAGTCAATGTCGTTGGATTTGAGTTGACAATTAAGCTATTGTTTATGCTTGACAATTAAGCTATTGTTTATGCTTCGAAGAGCAAAAATCAACCGAGGACATGGTTACGTTGCTATAAAATCATGTTCCGTCAAAGAGAAAATGTTTTATTGTAAGTAGTGCTCTCTAATTCTGTGCCGACCCCAATACTTACAAGAGGCAAAGTGATAATAATAGATGTTGTTGTGGAAATCCAAAGTGATGATATTGAAATGAAGAAAGCCCAAATTTTATGCGACATGGCAATGTTGACAGTTGGTGGAAAGGAGAGAACTGAAAAAGAGTGGAAAATATTATTCACCAAAGCAGGCTTTGATAAGTACGAGTGTAAGATTTTTCCCATACTAGGCTCAAGATCCGTTATCGAAGTTTATCCGGCATGAAATCAATTTTCGAGGCTTTTATAAGACTCCTGATATTGTCACGCTAAAGAACAACTGCTCCACGGCGTTGAGGAGTCAAGCTCGTGTAGCTCAGTTATTTTCACAGTGGAAACAGGTCTACCTTTTTATAATATGTTAGTCGCGAACTATTACTATTCAAATCAATAATAATAATAACATACAATGAACTCCGTTCGTTATTGTAGTTTATTTACATTTTGTCAAAATATGTGTTTCTTTTCTTTTCTTTTTTCACGTGTGAGAAAAATTTAAACTCAACAACGTGACACATGCAAAAAATTTTGAGTTTTGTAATGTCTAAACTGTTAAAACTCGTGTATATGTGAGAGATTGAATTCTTTTCTTTTAGAGGAAAAACATATAAATCCCCAGTTCATTCATTCAAATCCATTCAAATCAAGGGCGTCCAGTGATTATAAATCCCGAAATTGGTCACAAGGATTACCTTTAAGTTCACCATCCTATATCCACCCTAGTTTCTCGGATCGACAACGATTGAATGAAAAATGTACAATATTTCAAGAGATATTTTCTACAGTATCCCTCTTAACGAGTTATAAAAATTCAAGGTATTTCATTTTGTTTTATTCGGGGGGTTTTTCCCCCGAATTGTCCTATATATGCTAATCCAACGCCACAATAGACTCTTTCGATACCTCTAGCCTCTCTTTTGCCCATCTTATATGCCATTTACTTATTTGGTTTGAGGTAAATTTAGACAATTTTGATAGTCTTAAATATGTTTAAAGATTTGGTTAGGAATAATTTGATTGTGGCAGCTACACCATAAAGAAAATTGATACAAAAGTATGTGAAATGAATGAGTATCAGTTTACATACCCAACTAGCTTATGAACCCGTGCCATGCATGGGTTTTTTAAATGTTTATGTGAAGTAGTTCTAATAGTGCTATGTATATATTCCCTTATTCTAGAAATATGTGACATTTTTTTTAGGTGAGTTTTATTTTTTATTAACAAAAAACAATAATTGGATTCATATGGGCAAAATAAAGTTAATTATTAGATTCGTAAAGGTTTGTATTTAAGAAATATAGAAAGGAAATTATAAGTGATAAGGTATGAAAATCACAGAAGAGGTAGTCTTACATTAGGCTTGTAATAATAATAATAATAATAATAATAATAATAATAATAATAATAATAATAATAATAATGTTTGTAAGTGAGGTAATGACAAAGTATAATCAAATAACAGTGTAAGGGCAAAAGACAATCACATAACTAAAATCTTTCAAATAAACAAAAAAAAAAGAAAAAAAAATATATAAACATCCCTCACAAAATAAGGAAAAAAATCAACAGTTTCTTCCATGAAAATCACGACACCATCTTGGACATCTTCCATCAACACCACAATTCACAAATCCACCAACAAACTTACGACAACTTAAACCCAGCAAATTTCATATCATTATAGTTGATCGAACGTTGATGTATCAAGATTTAATTTATTCTTAATGAAATCGGAAACAGTAGGAAAATCAGATCATTATCGCCTAAGATAAAGGATTATATCTTTTATCTTTTTTTTTTATTTTGCCAACGATATTATGCCTAAGATAAAGGATTATCTTTGACCTATTCGGACAAAAAATATATGGTACCTCAAGTTCCCCTGTATTCAAGCCTTGTACAGATATACCTAAGTTTTACAAAGCTTCATAAATTTTTGCATTCACGTATATAAAATGATGGAGAAATAACAATTTTAATACACGTTCAATGATGTTTACTTCCCGATACACGGATTACATAACTTTAAATTGCAAGTAGCTAATCAACCACTAATTAATCTCCTAATTATATACTTTTGGTAGATTAAACTGGATGAAGAGCCAATTTTGGGTTGCTTTTACGATAAATTTCATTACAGCAGAGCAAACCTGAATTTTCAAAGTGATATTACACTTGGAACAAATATTAGTATTATCTAAAGAAAAAACACTGAATTTAATAAATTCAGTAGTAAAACTAAGACAATGGCGTGGAATAGCCATACCACCTAGGCACGCACATACATATCGCCGATCATCTTAGTTTATCAAAGCAAAGTACCATCTTAGCTAACCTTGTGAGAATACCGTCTTCCCCCTCCCGCCCGGTTATACCATATTCCTTGACACGTTGATACCTCAACTTTTAACCTGATACTTTAAAATTCCAACTGAGATGAGTTGATGATTTCGGCCGAATCTAACTGTAAAAACTAAAAATCAAACCACCAAGAAAGTTTACACTCAAAAATCAATGCGAGTAATTTTAAGCACTTAATCATCAAAAAGCGAAATGGAAAATCAACAACTGACGTAAGAGGATACCTAATATTGTCGTTCACAGTGATTAATTCGTGAGCAAAGCGTTTTTTGGGGAAATAGTTTATGAAGTGATTTTGTGACCGGAAAACCCACAAAACTGGAATGTCGGAAATAAATCATAGAAGTGTATTTGATTCACAAAGGTGAACCAACACAATATATTTTTGATCATAAAGGTGTACATACTCAATTCTTCGCATGTTAAATTATGAAGATATAGATATATACTGTGTATGGCAATACAAACAAAACAAACCTAAGACACAATCAAAGCGTAATACTCCATGACCAGCTAAGAATTCCTCCCATTATCATACACAATTGATTTCTTCTTCACCGAATAATCACAACACATTTTCTTTGCATACTGGTCGTCCATTACCACAAAGTGAGTCCCTTATGCAAAAGAAAACAGAGCGATGATGAGAGATTGAGAGGGGAGGGGTACCACCGTGTCATCGACCGTGGTGTAGGGTTACGCTATCAGGTTGTTGGGCCTACAGATTAAGGCTCTTAGTGCCATTGCAGGAACAAATAATTTTGAGGATGAAGTTTTATAGAGAGTGAAGAATTTTGAGGAGCCTGATCATTCTTAATTCTAACTCATTCTTAAATTTTAAAGATTTGTTGCCTTCTCTTCAATAATTTTGGTATACATTGCTGTAATTTAGGAAATCGAGGAAGATTTAAATATATTTAACATTTAAAACAAAGATTGCAAAGAATGGCTGATGCCTTTTTAATAAACGGTTGTCGTTTTTTTTTTTAGGAATATACGTATCAATCAAAATAAATATATATGGGCAATATTTCGGAATATACATTTCTGTGTATATTTCTAACAAATTTGTGCACGAAATTTGAGGCATTAAATACAATTAAAATATTTGATTCTATTTAAAAAACGGAATATATTCTCGGAAATGTATGTAATTTGAATTATTCTCAGAATATATTCGATTGCTTCCTATTTTGCTATACGATTTCGCAATTTGGTTGATCCGATTTAGGAATGTTATATATTTGTTATCATTATTTAATTTTAAAAATTAAGTAGCTAATGTATACAACCATTAATGTCATATTTACTTCCATAATTTGTCAACATTTTCAAAAATAAAAGATTTGGTCATCTACATTCATTTGGACTGGTTCTTTCCTTTTTATAGTATGAGTTGTAAAAATATGCATGAAACAATGGTTAGCACACTGGTAATGTGATGAATAAGTAAGTGAGAGGTCAATGGTTCAAATTCTAATAGACACATTTTTGGTTGATCTACCAATGAGCATACTGACGTGTTAAATGATTGCTGACATGGCGCTGACATGTCGATTGTTTATCAAGCTCGTGCCACATCAGCTTACATCAGCTTAATGGCACAGCTTTATAAAAATACTAGTTTACTACCCGGGCTACGCCTGTAATAATTTTGATCATTATATTAACCTTTTGTGAACAAATAAATATTAATATAAGGTTAGTATATAATAAGTTTAAGATTAAATCAACTGATAGCAAGTATTTGTTTTTGTAATATTTTTTTTTTAATTTGAATTTTGACAATTTTTAGATATGGAAAACGTCATCTATATATCACCATAGATGGAATGTCCATCTACACTCGTTACCATAAAAGACGTTTTAAATGATTTTTTAATTGGACTTCAAAGAAACATGCCACGTGGCATGGCAGACGGCCTAATTGAAACCGGTGAACGTGGTCGTTGCCTCTAACACAGCTTTTAATATATAGTATAAGATATAGATAGATATTGGCCCGACTTGAATTCCACTCCCCCTCGACACAAAACTTGATAGAACCCTACTTGATAGCGATCATAAAGTTCATAACTAATATCGTCCTAACCCAAATGCTCACATTAACTCGACAACCTTTAAACCAACAAACCCAATATGATCCAACTTACCCTGACTCAACCCAACACCGACCCGATTTATCTAATTGCCAACTCTAGCTACACCGATACCGTTCCCCCTCCGGCTTTCAAACCGAAATTTTGTAATAGTCGACTTGTTATATCGGATCAGATACGGATATCCATTGGGTCATTTCATAACGAGCAGAACAACAACAAAAGAATAGATGAGATTACCGACAAGTAACAGGCCCAAAACGAGTGAGAAAGGAAAGGTCGGTCAGCGGTATATAAACACCACAACTGAAAGTTCTAGGGTATAAAAGCTCCCCAATTTTCAATTTTTTCTCACACCCACTTCTTCCAACATTCCAACATCGAAGAAGAAGCTTCAACTACACAATCTAATCCAACTGTAACATTCCATCCAATTCCCCCTTTTTTTTAATCTTCTCTAATTTATTTTCTGTTCTTAATCATTTTAATTGATTAATTGTGTTTTATTTTGTGGGATTCGCCTGATTTTGATGACCCAATTGCTTAAAACCCCTGAATATGTCATTTTTATGTGAAATTTACTGATTTGTTACTGAAAGATTGAATCTTGGGGTTAATTTTGAGGTGGGTTTTTGTTTATGAGCAGATCTGAGTGTGGAAAAATGGCGACATTTGAGCTATACAGGAGGTCTACAATTGGGATGTGTTTGACAGAAACTTTGGATGAAATGGTTCAGAGTGGCACTCTTAGTCCTGAACTTGCCATTCAAGTTCTTGTCCAATTTGACAAGGTATCTTGTTTGAGAAGTTTTACCCCTTTTGTTGTTTTTTTTAACTACTTTTACTAGATTTTGATTTTGTATGGAATGAATGATTTATTTGTTGCTGATTTTTTGGGGTTTTTTTTAGTCTATGACTGAAGCTTTAGAGGCCCAGGTGAAGACCAAAGTTAGCATCAAGGTAACTTATCCTGCATAATTACATATTTACATTGATGTCATGCAGAAATTTATGTTGTTTGTTAATGAATTTGATCAAATTGTTTGGAATGCTTTTGGTTTATTGTTATTAGTGAATATGTTGTATGATTTCTTGGTCGAATTGAATGGAGAACTATCTGTGTTTTTAAGTAACAAAATGCGCGGTTTTCGTTATATGGGTATGTAATTGAAATGAGATTTTGTTTAGACCTAATGAGTGAAGTAGTTACTGCATATGGGCACAATTTTATACGAAAAATGGCTTCGGGCAGGTGTTGTCTGTTTTGCTGTGAGTGATCGTTTCTTTAAGAACTACTGGTTTTGCATTACTTCACATATGCATGGTTTTTGTCGTTTCGAGTCTATAGATTTTGCTTTCTTTCTTTTAAAACTTTTGGAGCAAACTGTTGTATGATGTTTTATCTCAGCCTAGTTTTATAGAAACCTTTTGTCTGTCTCTTGAAGATATATGCAGTACTCATCGTGTGAACATGTAATTTGAAAAACAAAATTAAACATATATGTCACGGGCAATGTATCTTGGTTTTGCGGTTTTTAACCCCTCTAAATATGAGTGTAACTACTTGCATGTGTCTACTTGTTCATGTGATGCTGTTTATATTTATGCATTAATAATCATGGAATCAAAATGGGAAACAAAGTTGAACTCGAGCTATTGTGGTGATAAGTCTCGTCCGCTCTATTTTTGAGTTGTAGATTTATTCCAGAATAGATGAGCTCTCGTTAATGGAAGGAATCTATTGTTTTAATACTCTCTTTTTTTTTTTCCAAAACATCTGAGCTTTCTTGTTTGTCTCTTCCTTTGCTTTGTTAAGTTCTATAGGGTTTTTCCACTACAGCGTAACTTGTCGTAGGGATCTCAGCTTGTTATCCCATGAAACTAATACGTTGATTTATATTAGGGAAAGAATTTAAAAGCGTGATGGGGTTACCCTTTTTTTTGCCTTGAACTTTTTTATCCACTCTTGTTTTGTTTGTTATTAAACTAGTATTCCTAACATTCGAATCTCTTATGTGTTGTTTTTTCAATGTTAATTATGAATTCTATCAATACTTTCTCGTCACACTTAATTCTCTTATTTACATCTCTCAGTTTCCTTGTTACGGTTTTCCTCATTTTTGTTCCCTTTTTTGTCCTTTTCATCTCTCTCTCTCTCTCTCGCTTATTTTCATGCCTATCTTCTCCCCCCCCCCTTTTATTTTTATCCTTTTCATTTTTCTCTCACTTATTTTCGTGCATATCCTTTTCGTTTTACACTCTTGTTTTCCGTTCAGTCCCCTTCTTCATTGTTTCCACAACTAATGCGGATGGCTGCGTATGACTATCGTTGTACCAGGGCAAGGTTAATTGAATGTGTTGTTGAAACTGAATTGACAGTGTTTGAAGATAGCTATTGTGCTTGCTGTCATGTAATTTAGTTGCTAAGGCTGGGTTTCTGCAGCTGAAGCAGAGAAGTTTGCAAATTCATCCGACTTAGAAAAACTTTCTGTGTAAAATATGCACTACGTAACTTTCAAATCTTCAATTGATTTGATGAAAGGAACAGTAGTAGCCATTAGTCTGAGTTTTGTCTTTATGCCAGCAAAACATGGGCGAAAAAATGCCTTTTGGGCTGTGATTTTAAAGAGCTTGCTTTGTTTTGATGAGGTTTTTGGTGTCAGGAGTACGTATATGGGAAAAAGAAAACTGATGCTTACTGGAGTGGTTCATGCTATATAGCCTAAAATAAGCATATCTCATTTAGCGTACCTAGAGCATCCCCTGAGGTTCTAGTTAGTTCAACTCAAATATGGGAAGAAAAGATGCCTTCTTGGTGTGATTTGTGGTGCTGGATCATGGGACTTGTCCTATCAGGGGTATGTCGTTAGAAAAAGGAAGACTATGATTGTTACTGAAGGAGGTCATGCTATGTCTTATTTCAGTTGCCTACAGCATTCCCAGTGATTTTCACTTGTTGATTTTTAATTTTGGGGGACAAAGGTCTATAATGAGAGTATGCAGAGCTTGATTACGGGGTTTGGTCATCTATGGTATATTTCTGGCAAAATGAAGATATGATGCTTTTCATTTTGTCTACCTCTAGAGGAATATATTTCATATCGCTTACCTAAAGTATCCACATTCTTGTCCATTGGTTGGAAATAACTGTGTGAATTGCTCAAATATTGTAGCAGTTGACTTAAACTCAATTATTTCCGGTTTACTAGTGGGTTTAGTAGTCTTCCAGTAAGCTATTTCGTATGGTGAAGGGAAAGAGCACTCAGCTCTGCTTTTGCGTTGTTGCCTGTTGGTCACCCCGCCAAGCTGTGGATCTATTATCTGTTCTCGAAAGGGTAGCTAATTGGCTGGTGATCACATCACAAAGGAACTGCTGCTGTGCATGTGTTTTGAGACAGAACAGGCGAACAGCTGTTCTGGTTAGAAGACTGGTGTGAAGTTGACTGAGTCATTCGAAATTGGTGTGGTCCCGTTAGAGGGCCGAGGGAGGGGACTTTTATGCTTAATGGACGATGTTAGATATATTCTACGGCGAGAAATATGATTTTTTTTATTGGTTCCCAAGAGAAAAGCGTAAGTTGGTTTAAGTGGTTGAATGTATTTAAGGGAGACTGAGGCCAGAGCTTTGTTAATTGGCGTAACTTGGGCTTATATCTGCTAGTCCACTATTGCTGCTTCCGTAAATATAGATCTTTGTCCGTATATGATGCTTCTGGATAGAAATGTCCCCCCCCCATTATATAGGTCTCTTGTGTATAAAGTTGATCTCGCATAGACCGGAATGTTTGCATGCATATGATGTTGCTGGTCAGCTGGTCAGTTTTGGGAAATGGTGTATATGAATGAATCTGTTTTGCAGATGCTAGATGCGTTACCCTATTTATGAAATCTAAAGTTCAAAAGTTTTTGTAGAAGGTCGGGAGCTAGTGTAGCCCGTGATTTATTGTTCGAGAAATATGTACTCGTAGTTATTAAGGGATGTAGCTAGATTTATGGTTCCTTGCTCTGGTTAAAGTATTTTGTGAAGATTATACAGAGGTAACCAAGAACATGTATATGTGTAGTAAGAGTTGGATATTGACGATAGCTTCAGTGAGTCTAGATCTTGGTGAAAGCTTGCAAGACAAAGTAAAGGGTTTGTTGTGGAGGCCACTTTTATTTGCTGTTGGAGTGTTGGTGTATGATTGTACTTTTTCAGAAACAACTTTGAAGATGGAAACTTATTATTAGTGGATTGTTATCTCTTATCTGAGTGTTTCTATGGGGTCTTTCCCACCATCTCTTTCTGAGGCCGAGGGGGGTGGTCGGTGAATGGAGATATCTGCATGGAAAGAAAGGATTGTTCATCCAATCATTAAGTAATGTGGGTTGGATGCTTTTTTTGTCGGCAACTGAAATGCCTATCTTGGAAGTGCCGAAGGCATAGTGTTGATTTATGATAAAAGCAGTGAAAAGATTAGTGTAATCAGTTGGCATGTGCAGATTTACGCAGAACTGTTATGGCCATTGTTGTTTATGGAATTGTTTATGCCTTGGGCAGCTGGCAAATCCAGGCACAAAAAGAGGTTCATCGTGGCCGTAGTTCCTGTGATCGATATTAGTGTTTTCCCTCCTAGTAATGAGGCAGATATGCTCATGAAGTCATGATTGTTTGCCCTTTGCATGTCAAGTCCAAATCTCTAGTTATCGTCTTTGCATTGGTTACACTGCCGTATATAATCGGTAGACAGATGATCAACCTTTTTCATTGACTAGAAGTTATTAACTAATGATGACGGCATGGATTTCTGACAGTTGCTATTTGCTTTTATGTGCCTTTTATCTGTTTCTTGGTGCTGTCTTAAATTTGAAATATGCTGCTGTCTATTTGTGGATTTTTGTTTTGAACTCACTATTTTTGGATTTCTGGACAGCAGTAGTTTTTGTGCGTGTGTGCGCGCCTTTTATCTTTTACTTTCTAGATTTGTACGTATGATCAGCTCTGTGCCCTCATGGACATCATTGATCTTTTGATGTTATTTACAATATTTGCTATGTTTTTATTATCTGGCAAAACCTGCATACATCCGTCATTCATCTCTTTGGACTCGTGCAGGGACATCTACACACATACAGGTTCTGCGACAATGTTTGGACTTTCATCCTACAGGATGCGTTGTTCAAAAGTGAGGAATGCCAAGAAAATGTCAGCCGTGTCAAAATAGTGGCGTGCGATTCTAAGCTCCTGACCCAGTAGGGTGTCCAAATTAATTTGTCCGCAGCTGTTACCTTTCGGATCTGCTGTAGATTAGACTGCTGTAGCTTGCCTAAATTACTGTAGAAATGGGCTAAGCAGGATAATGAAACTTATGAACATTATTGACTTGTGATTTCTTGTATTTAGTGTACCTTTGAACATGTTCTTATTTCAAGCACTTTCGGGAATGACATACCGAGAATCAATTGGAGATTAGTTGCTATATTTGTTGTATACTGGCCGAGTTTTATTTGAACCTCGACAACAAAAGAGGAAAGACTGAGCAGAAACTGGTGGTGCACCAGGAGGACCAGAATACTTGTTGCACAACCCAGCAAGCTCGTTCCTTTCTTGGCAGTGAATCTGCGGAAGCATAGAAGAACTGAGTGATGACTTCAATGGCATGGCAACATGGAGTATCAATGTTTGTCTGCCGATAAAGAAGGCCGGAATTACCTCACTGGACTATGATACCAGTTCTGAACTGGCGGTGCGCTTTGTTTTGTAGGCATGTCTGGTGGCGCATGATTGCGCAGGCATGTCTGATTTAGGCTTCACAGTGAACACTGAACAGAAAGTCCTCTTGCTGTTGCAGAATTTGGCACTAGGAAGTAATTAAGTAAAACTTCATTGTCATGGTAAATTCGGGTGTTGGTGATAGAAAGCAATGGCGGAATGAGTTGGGAGTATATAAAGAGGAAGGGGCTGGGGAACGGTACTGAAGATGGCGTGTGTAGATTGGCACTTACGATCCTCGATTGGTACTCTTGTGGTCCGGCTCTAAAAGGAAATTCGAACTTGGTATCTCGTTTTAGGTTATGCCTTTTCGCCGACAGTCTTACTCGTGACCACCAGAATGCACATCTCTTTCTCATCAAAGCTTAGGAAATCTTATTCCATATTGATGTTGCTGCAATCTAGCTTAAACTGTCACATTCACATAAGACTGTCACATTCATCTAACAAAGCAGCACTAGAAAAAGTAGGAATTTCCTGCGGTAGTTATAACTTCCAACTTCCGCTGTGAGTTGCAACAGAAGAAAAAAAAGACAGATGGGTGCATTAAGAAACTGCCACAGAGACAAAAAAAATTGGAGCAGTAGATATCAACTTCAAGTTCCAAGTTCTAATCAGAAAGGATATATTGGACCATTCTTTTGAAGTTCTTCTCATCAAATCGCATTCTAAAAAGTGGGGCTTTTTGGATAAGCTTCTTGTATTTCTACCGGCCTAATTTCGGACATTGGCTTTTGTTAATGGTCCAATTTCATGTGTAATTCCAATTGTCGTCTTTTCTCTACCTCCTTTGTTTTTCTAGATTGTGGGTGTTTGGTTCGGATAAGATTAACCAAAGCGTGAAGGAAATAGAAGAAATACATGAGATTTTTTTGCCCTCAAATGTTACATTTTGGGATCGTATGACATTCTATTGGGTTTTCTAGGGTTACGATATGCCATGTGTTTACCCACCTCCATCTCGACCTCATTGTATCGCATATCCCGTGTTGTGCTCCCACTACAAGGTAGGGGGTGTTGTGTTGTGCCAAGGATGAGGCTACCAAACAAACTCAAATTAACAATTGAGTAGAATTTTTTAGATCCAAACGATTGTACAAGTTTATCTACGACTATGACCAACATAGACCAAATTTTGTCACCAATTGGTCTATTGATGTTACCAAATGTTTCTATCACCTTTCGACCAATATCCTCAACAGTCAGTGACAAACTCTTAACCCCTTCGACATCATTTCGTTAGTACGTAACCCTTATAACCACAAGAAATACAATCAAACTTACCGTACAAGAGTTACACCCAAAAGTTTCACTCGAATGTCTCAGTCATATTAGTACCCCTTTCAATGACGAAATAAACAATCATAGATCTGGTACATAAGAGAAGCAGCAAATCGTATAATCCGACCAAACATTAGAACGCATCACTTCGATCACCGTCTCTAAAAACACCTTTTTTAAAACATTACATCTCTCTGTTTCATTTTCTCTCTCCTCATTCCATTCCATCCTCCCTCCCTCACACAAATCTCCATTCTTCCTTCCTCAAGAAGCTTCCCAGAACAAAAAAAAAATCGGTGGTGAGGGGTTGGATTTGGATGGCAAAAAGCAACAAGTACACGTCTTTGAACTTCAACGACATCTACGACAAGAAAACCAACAACACCAACACCAACATCAACCACCTCTTTTCGCCGTCGTCGTCGAAATCGAAATCGCCCGCAACCGGTTCTTACCTCTCCGCTTCTCGCCTTACCCATGGCGGTATGCTCGTCCTTTCTCGCCCGTCTCCTAAACCTCAACCTCAACCTACATCTATAGCTACATCTACCCCACCTCTTTCGCCGTCTGTTAAACAACAACCCCAGCCCCAATTTCCCTTGATCCCCGCTGTTACGCCTTCGCCTGCGCCCGTATCCGATGTAATATCGTTACGGCCGCAGGGGAAGACGGGAGGGGGTGGGATTGGGGTTGGGGTTGTTGGTGGGACGAACTTATCCCCATCTCCTTCTCCTTCCCCGGGCAAGGAGATGGGAGCATCGAACTCGATGCCGAAAAGTGATAAGTTCGTCCCACCACACCTGCGCGCCGGGTACGTGGCAAAGGAGGTTGCTAGTCCACCTCCTGTGCCAGAGTTTACCCGAGCGCGGTCGGGTAATCATCGGCCTGGGTCGGGTCATGGGTATCAGAACAATTACCATGGATCGCCTGATAATCATCAGCATCGGCCTGGGTCGGGTAATGGGTATCAGAACAATTACCATGGGTCGCCTGATAATTACCACCACCGACGCGGGTCGGGTAATGGGTATCAGAACAATTACCATGGGTCGCCTGATAATTACCACCACCGACCCGGGTCGGGTCATGGGTATCAGAACAATTACCATGGGTCGCCCAACAGGTATATGGAGAATGGACGGATGAAACAAGGTGGTGGGTATCAAAACAATTATTACCATGTGTCGCCTGATAATTACCGACCTGGGTCGGCTCAAGGCTCGTATCAGAACGGACGGGGGAATTATGGTGGCGGGTATGCGGGTGGTGAACCTGATCTGCGTTATACGAATCGGCCGCGATCTGGAGGGAATCGGCCGAATTCGAGTGGATGGTAATGAGTTTTTGCCTTTTTAGTTGTGCCATTTTATATCGTTGTTGATGAATCATGATTGGTTGGTATATTCTTATGTTGGAGCTTGGTATGTGATAGATTGGCTTTTTGTCTATCTAGGGTTGTTTGGTTTGGTATCTTTGTTGATTGATGATATTTATGTCCATAGTTTCTATAAAAGTTGGTTTGCAACTTGCAAGTTTATAGTACCATTTATGTTTCTGATGATTGTTGCTGAATTTTGGTGCTTAAATATTATTCTCCGAATACTTAGTGTATGGATAAGTCGATTTTGACGATAAGGGTCGCAGTAACTTACAATGTTTCTGCTTATGTTTCATCCATTTTCTTTCGAGTCTGTGGTTTAGTAGGGTGGGGATGTTGATATAGCTACTGCAAGAGAAGAGGTTCTTATTGGAAAAATCTTTAAGGGCGCTAGAAAGTAACTGAGATAGTAGTACTTGGTAATTGAATGATCTGCGAAGACTTGTTAAATAAAGAAGTTTTGTCATTTTAAGGAGAAAATGCGAGTGTGCCAATCAAGATTTACATAAACAGAAGTTTTTGAAGGAGAAAAGAAGTGGGTTGCATTGATTTCGTTTATCATATGCATGGTTTGCCTTATATGTTTGTCCATAGAGTTCAGTTGGTTTAATCCTGAAATGACTTGTCGCATTCTTAACATAGTTTTGATGAACTAAATTAATGCATTTTCTACCTAATGCATTATTCTTAAGAGCTATTGCTCTATGAGTTTGGTGCATATTTTGACGGATTTGTTTTTTGTGCCCTATTTCCCTCCACGTTTGATTCACAGTAAGAAGGGTCTTGATCTTTGTCTGCCTCTTATCTAAACCCGCTTATAGTTTGTCATTGCGTGAGGAATGTGGGAAAAGGGTTAAGGTGGATTGTGTTTTGGCATTTCTATCTTATACTCTGTAATGAGTAACAAACATACTAAAAGCTTGCCTGTATTCAATTCAATCTTTGTGCTTGGTTTGATAAAGCATTGTGCATCAAGGTAGATGCTTTCCTGATAATCTCTCGACTTTGTGGCCGTTGGATGAGACATTGGTCTTAATT
The DNA here is from genome assembly GCA_038382645.1 of Spergularia azorica. NCBI lineage: Eukaryota > Viridiplantae > Streptophyta > Magnoliopsida > Caryophyllales > Caryophyllaceae > Spergularia > Spergularia azorica. Next base: position 16,622 of record JBBYHQ010123741.1, read on the forward strand.
GTTTCTGGGAGTGAATTGATTAAAATGTACTCTGCACTCTACAGTACCCCTTGTGAGTTTTGACGTGTAACTTGCGAGTCATCCTTTGTAGCTCGGCTTAGTTAGTGAGATAGGTAGAGTGATCAAAGTTTGTTACGGTTGTTTGCTGGAATTTGTTAGCTGCTGTATATATTGGACTTGATGTCTCATTGCACAGTAATTGACTCTGCATGTTTTTAACTCAATGTTTTTGCTTTCTCTGTACGTTCTCTCTGTGAAGCTTTCCTAAAATGAAGCCACAGACCAAAAAGTAAATTAAAATATAGCGTCATACACCTCCATCGACAACTTCTCTATAGCTTATCTTCCATTATTTTTTTCCACAAATTGAAATGCTTTGGGAGCTGATAGCTTCTAAACCTTGCTTCCCCACCGTATCCTAGATTTTCTATATAGAACTTTAATCTTCTTCAAATTTTCTGGAAGAACTTCTGTTTTTACAGTTGCAAATTCAGTTTTTCTTTCACCTTTCCTTTTAAGAATGTTTCCCCTTGGGTTTTTACTGTAATTTCATCCATTATGCTGTTCGTCGTGAAACTCTTGCTCAGATCAGAAATTCTTCTGAAAAGATGTTAATTCAAATGTGAGTTTATCAAAGTAGTCAATGTAAAAAACTAGTGGTGTATGAGTACGGTGATAGAATCTTGCATACAGAAGGAAATTAATTACGGGGTAAAAGTTCTAAGATACGTCAATACATCATGTCCTATACAGAACTTTGGCCATCTTTACGAGCTTAAAATACTTAAGTAGGTGAGTCAACCAAACCACACATGAGCTATGATATGCTTTGGGTTTATCAGTCACTCCAATACTCATGCTCAAAATTTATACATCTGTGTATACTATATCTGAATGCTTACAATATGAAATCAGTTTATTTATTTATTGTTTTTAATATTAAGAAAAAATGCTGTGAGGTGTACTATTAGAGCATGGTCAACTTGAGCATGTATGGGTGCTCATGAGTGTCTACCAAGTTGTGCCTCTAGAGCATGGCTAACCATAATCATGCTCATGTGAAGAACAATCCATAATTAATGTGCTCCTTATGGTATATTCTTTCCGAAAGCTTGTTGATTTACAATCACATGACATCCGTAAACACTCTGTGCACACCTACAAACATACAGAAGTCCATGTTCAGCCTTGTTCTTAGGGCTCATTTGGAGTTATTGCTTGAGGTGGAACTATGCTGATAGTATTATATTGGCCTCCGTTACTTACCTTTTATGGACTTTGGTTGCAGAAGCTTTTTGTCGGACTTTGTGGTGTCTTAGTGTTGGACAAACATTTTAGTCTAGAGCTGAGGAGCTCAATACCAATTAGTGCTACTTTCTATTATCTCTTAATTTATTTGCAGAAGGCTCTCCAAACATTAGCCTGAATTCTTCACTTTCTATTTCTCCTCTCAATTATCCGTTTATTTCCTTGGCCTGCTGTCATTCCCTTCTTAGTTAGTTCTGGTTGGTGCTTGAACCATAAAATTTTGCTAAGCCCGACCTTCCTTCCTTATGAATAAGGTTTTGGATTTGATTTGAGATGTGGATTGTGAGTATGCAATCTCCGAATTAATAGACTCAGCTTAATTGATAATTGTGGATATCGTTTAATATTTACAATAAAGTAGTATGAACTTTCATTGTCATTCGTGCTTGACCAATTAGATACCGTTTGATAAATTCTAGCCGCGGATAGTCGATCAGATTAAAGAATCCAGTTTAGAAATGCAGGCTATAGTTGAAGATAGTAGAAATAAGATGAAGTTCAGAGAACAGTGTGGGCACAGGGCATTTAGTGATTCTTGGATATAGAAATAAAGGAGAAAACCGAAATTGTGTACCGAAGTTTGTAGAACTGATTCTTGCTATATAAGTTTGCCTCTATATTATTCCTAAATTCATCACGCTTGATCTTAAAGTTTTTTCTGATGATTGAGGTCCTTATCCCTGAGTTTCAAAGTTGAAGTCCTTAATCCTGAATAATACCAAAGTTTATGGCCTAGTGGTTATTCTTTTTCTTTCTCTCTTTTTTTTTTTAATGAAAATGTCAGTTAATATTTGTGCTCATTTTTCTCATTTAGCCTGCTGATGTTTACTCCCTGCGTTGTCACCCTTACTATTCTGATTTAAGTGACTAACTTTTATTAAGAGGATACTTTTACCATTCATGATTCTACATTATACTATCTCCATTCCAATTATATTTCTCATTTGATTTTGGAGTCTAGTTTAATTTAGCATAACATCATTTACGTATTATCATCTAATAAAATTGTAGCTATTGTGTTTATGATAGATTTTTGGTCAAATAATACATCCTTTGACCACCATATAGTCAAATGGGGCCAATAAAAATGGAATGGAGGGAGTATAAGATAATTAGACGAAAATTTCCTAGTCTTGAGATGGATCTAGGACTCTTTGTGCTAGCCGTATGCTGTGAGAGTCACGCATTTTGTCGGCTGAATAGGTCCAAGCCTTGATATCAAGCATATCTTATTGATATGGTATTATGGTAGGCCATAATTGCCTTTAGCCCTAGCCGTTGCTTATATGTGGTTGATCACAAATTACTCATTTCTAGTTAAAGTTAGGCTAACGTCTTTCTACACGTTAGTTGGATGTATGTGGAATTGTGGATGATATCCGTAAGGAGTCCTTGCCTCCCTTAAGGTGGGAGCTGTTGAGGCACTACTACCGCACTAGTGTAATGTTGTTGTTGTATAAATATGTTTGCTGGAAAGAATTAGGGGTGTTTGCTTGGTAGAATTTGAGATTCAGTGTGGTGTTACTTAAACTAATATCACACACTGCTTACTTTCCCTCTTTCTTCAGCCCTCTTTGAGTTTCTAACATTTATGGTTTGTTTGGTTACAAATGTTTGTGGGAAGTGAAGGTGGAAGAATAAGGAGGGAGGGAAATAAGGGGACTTGCAATTCCCCAAGCATTCCTGTTGTGGAAGGATTTAGTCTATTAAAAAGGAATGACATAAATCCATCGCACTTCTCCAATCCTCTTTTTAAATGAGAGGAAGAATTCCTTCATTTGCCTCCTCTTTAACTCTTCTTTAGCAAACAAACTTTTTTTTCCTTCCATTTGCCCAATGCATTTCTCGTTTTCTTCTCAGTATTTTCATTTTGGTTTGATGAACTTTCAAGTAGTCTTTAATTGCATTTGTTCATCAACCATGAAACCATAAGAAAATTTGTTGTTGTCAAGTGGCCTATTGTTGGCTTGTGAGTGTACTATTGTTTGCGTTTATATTTGAGTTACATAACTTCTTCGGGTTTTGGAGTTATACCTTGCCCCATGGAGGTTTAATGCCATTTGCATGAATAATAACTGGCTAATTAATGGGGATTGGACATGAAATATGCTCTATTTAACTTGCAGAATTATTCCATGCCGTAAGGTAGCTTCCTATTTGGAGACTAGTAGAGATCATAAGATCTGAATGGCAAACGCCTTTCACCAACAAAATGGGAAGATTTTGTATTAACAAAGTTGTAAGCTCAATTAGCAGTTACTTATTTTTGCTAAATGTCTTGTCGCATTTAGAAGAGGCTGGAGTATTTCTTGTTCTAATTTACTCCTTGTTTCTTTCTTCTAGAAATTTTGGGAAGTCACCTTTTTTGAACTGTTGCTGAAATGCTGTTTGCTGAATTGATCTTTCAAATTAGTTTGGGGATGAAGGGCTTGTTTTAGAGGGATTGGGAGTTGGAATGCTGTCAATTTGATAATCAAATCTTTTCTCCTTAATTTGAAAAGGCTATGCAGAGTACCAGAATGAAAGGTTAAGTGCTTCTTGTAGCCAGGGTGGCAGTTTGATAATCATATCTGCCTTAATTAGTTGATATGCATCCTGGCCACACCCTGGAGTTTAAAAAATTTAAAAACCGAAAAAGAGAGAACAGTCTTGACTCTTGAGTAAGACATATTTTGGTAGTGTATATTGTGATGATAGCTATCCCATTGGTTACCATTGTTGCACTACTGTTAATGTTATAAGGTTCAAGCGATTTCCGTGACTTTTAGTGCTCTATTGCGTTCCATGTCCTGTAACGAGCTTATTTGTTGGGTCAGCGTGCATCTCTGTTTTTTCAACTCAATGCTTGGTATGTACTTTATACAGTTGTATACTTGTATGTGTCCAGTATATGGGCTTGTCTTTCTTATTGTGAAGAAATTTTCATGTGGATCTTTTCAATTGATAGTGGTTTACTGTTTCTAGCACAACTGCTACTACAAAGATCATGCCAAGTCTAATTACTTTTTTTGTGCAGATTCATTCATGAAACTGGATTCATTCCCACTCGAGGAGCTGAAAGTTCAGTTTGTTCGGGTACATTTCAAACACAAAGATCGTCATTCACAGAAATGCTGTACGTCACAGACATGCAGAAATATGAGGTACAGGGAAATCAAGAATGGTGCTCCAATTATCTGGTTTTCATTCAATGTTGTATGGGAAGAAGAGGCTTGTTGATCCATCGGTGCTTTTGTTACCACTTACATGGTGATTTAGCCCTTCTGTTAGGAAGGATGATCAACTACTTGATGAACCTTATAGATTGTAGAATTCATGTGTGATTTATTTCATTTTTAATCCTATAGAAATTCTGATTAGCATAGCTGCTGACTGGAACTGCTGTAAACTGCCTGATTGTGTATTTCTGATCCTATTGTATAACAAAACCTATATTGACTCGAAATCTCGTAAAAGGTTTACTAATGTAGGTGTGACAACATTCTGACGTTGGTATGGCAATGCATTTTTCTTTTGATCTGCTTTCTACGACCCCCCCTCCCCCTCCCCAACCCCCCAAGCCAAGAGTGCAAGCATCAGTTTGTTAATCAGTTATCACAGGTGCTGACGCGCTATGGGGGTGTCACAGACAAGGTTCATCGGTCCCAAGATAGGGCGTGCATGTCGTAGTGAATAATTAAGCATTAGAAAGACGGTTCTTGTACTGTGGAACGCGCTATTCATGATCAGGAAATACTGTGATGGTTGATCCATTTAGCTGGACCTGAGACCTGATGTTCATTTCGGAAATATTGGCAGAAGTTTTGCTGTCCGGCTGCAGATTAGTGATCCGAGGAATCAACAGTGTTTCGTGCGTGCGTGTCTTAGCTTGTACACGAAATGGAAGGAATCGCCAAAAAGGACAGATGACGATGGTTCAGTTTCTTTTAGAAAAGGAGAGCATTCAAATAGTAGATTAAGTGATCAAGACAGGGGGATAACGAAGCTTCGTCTACGAAGAATTATTGAGATAATTAAACATCCTTGCAAGCAAGATTAGTAGATGTAAACGTCGCAACAGAATATTGTGCAAAATGACCCAAAAAAACAAAAAGATCTTCAATGATCAATTTTTCTTCTTCTGAAGGGCCAATAACGACTAGACCTGTTAAGGAGAACAAAATACTCACTCCATTTCATTCATTTCTTTACGTTGGGCCTGTGTTCCCCTCACAAAACCCGGCTCAACGTAAAGAAATGAATGAATTGGAGAGAGTATGATAGAATCTGAGAAATGAGGAGCATAATATATTGAGATGTTATGAGGAACATGTATGTCACATTGTCACGTCTTAGAAACGATGTCTAAAGCCAAGACCAGAACTTACGAAGGGCTATGCACTTATACGCTTGTGCTTTAGGGTGAACCCGTCAATAAAATTACGGAGTAAGAAAAAGCTCATACATTTAAATTAATCTGAATAATCAAAACATAACATGTCATTACCCGTGTCACGGGTCGAACATTATTTACTATTTGAGAGCGGGGAGTGTAATATAATTGAAATTTGGTTATAGTGTGATTCTAAAAGCGTCGAAAACCATTTTTCAATAGATCTCTCAAGGAAAGGTAATAATCCATTTTTTAACAGTTCATATTTAAACTTTTATTCGCCTAGACTAGTTGATAAAGACATTCGCGTTACACTCATGAGGTAAGCTCGATAACCTCGACCTCAAATGTTACATATATAACTCCTTTTTACACCTGAAAAAGAATTAGAGCATCCAAATTTGGCTAATTTCAACCATCAATCATAATTCACAGTAAAAGGTTTCTTTCATTTCTATTTACCACAATTTGACATAGTTATCGGCACTTCCTTAAATTTTAATACTCTATAGTAATCCATTTGGAAAATTCCAACTAAAAAAAAATGTAGAAGAACGTTACACAGGGCACTCAGCTTGCGTTTCTGCTGAAGAAACGTGAGCGGCATGTTATCGCCTACCTGCCTCGCCGTCGGTTACCAAACGCATGGAGAATACAAATTAAATTTATTTCTTCCATACAATATGTTTGTTTTCGTGAATCAAGAAATTATGTTTCAATTCACTTAAATATTCATGTGAAAAGGCATATCGATAGTGAATTTGAATCTATATATAATATACCGTGAAATAGCACAATCTGTTTTTTTTACATTATATTGCTAAGGTCTTTTACAAAAGAAACATTTTGAAACAAGTTAAACTAAAAGTTTGTAAATTTTGAGGATGCGTGTGGAGACTGGAGACTATTGTATAGTCGATCCAAACCTATATAATACAATTATAACATAGAACAATGGATACACGATTATTCCTACTATTGCGTTGTCCCGGCGTCCCCCCCCTCTATTCCACCGTGAAACAGTGTCACCGTGAAATAGTGTAACCATAATACCACATAGACCACATTAGCTTCTGATTGAACGAGGACACCATATCGGCTAAATTCCTATATAAGACAATGCAAGAAATTCTACGTTCCGATCCACTCGGCAGTCGGCACTCGTCCAGCCTTTTCTACGAACTTGTACAATCATGACCTTTCTTTACAAACCCTACACACATTATTAAGTCTTTTAGCCAGCAAAATAAAGAACGTTACTTAGTGTCCTTAATGTATCAGAATAGTATATTCGCTACGGCCAAGCCCAACGGTAGCTCACCCTTTTTTAATATATTTGAAAAGATGTGAATATGATAATCGATAATATAATATTTTATCAGACAACATTTTGAAATGAACGTATTGCTTATGTTGACGTTTTGATTGTGAAATATCTACTAACACAATAAATTTTCTTAGTTTACACCAAAAGAAAAAATTCATTCAGTTCAATTCAGCAAATTGGTGAGAGTTTAATAAACTCAAATTCCCAATTTCAGATTACAATGCACGCCTAAGCGTCGTGTTGAAAAGTCACACCGAGATCGTTGAAAAATTTATTTACCTCTACCACACTCCTACTTTAACCAATCTAATTAATTTTATACTAATACATCTCCATCAAATTTTCTAATCATTTAGAGAATATCTCTACGACAACAATAAAAACCTGAGTTAGACAATAAATCATTGTGAGATAGACAAAATCGACGGACTACCTTGTTACGACTAATTGTTAGGTGTTACTCCTCAATAAAGTACTTCTTACTGATTGGAGGCCTTACGACAATGATTCACAGACAGACTCCTTAGACAATAAAAATCTTGTTATCCCAATAGTAAATGTGTTATTTTCCTAGATGAGGCTGCAAGAATCATCATCTTCTTTTCTTCATTCTTTGCCTACTCTCTTCTTACCGCTCCGTGTTAGCATCTTTTTTCTATTCGTAGCTACACTACATATCGTGGTTTCGTTGTAAGAATAGGTTTTTTTCGGAAAAGAATAAGTTGTTAGAATGCCTCTCAGTCATCCAAGATTTGATCCCAGCAAGTGCTATGAGTGCTTCGTACTATAGAGAAAGATGGGGATTTCGCCTTCCCTATTCTTGATATCACAGGCAAATTTTGTGTTTTACGATTCCGTCAATCCTTAACCCCTGTGTTCTAACTAGTAGTAAACGAAAGAGAGATCGATTCCTTTCCCTAGAGTACTAGAGTCAAAGTGAAAGACATTGTAGTCCAAGTATGTAAAACGTAAACAGAGCACATGCCATTACACATTTACACACAAATTATTTAGATCTAAACTCTCATAAAATAAAAACAAAAAAACAACCACTTGATGTACAAAATACAATCAAATGAGTAAATGCAAAGTAATTATTACACAAGAATTGAGTGATGCAACGACATATAGCTTCCAACAAGTACAAGACCAGCCCATACTCTACACACAAGACCTGATTTCATCTTTAAGGACCAATCTAAAGTTATATCGCTTGTGTTTGAATTCTCATTCTGATCATTATTCATTTTCTTTGTAACATTAACTATTTGCCTATGTATTAAAAGAAAAAAAAAAAAAAAAAAAATTTAATTCTAATTGCCCATTTAAGGACAAAAATCGATCAAACCTTTCGTTATTATTTATTTTGGACCAACTTCCCTACATGTCTTTCAACTAAGTGCATAACACACTTAATCCAGCTCATTCCACCTTTACATATTCCCCCTTCCATATCATCATATATCACCTCCTCTCCAAACCCACACCACTCAAACAATCTCACATTACACACACACACACACAAAATGGCATCATCACTCCGTCTCTCCCTCCTCTTCTTGGCAGCCTTGGCCGCGACCTGCGCGGCCCAGAAGGCTGCCCCCGGTCCTGCACCAGCAGGACCGATTAACCTGACCGCGATTCTAGACAAAGCAGGGCAGTTCTCCACCTTCATCCACCTCTTAACCGTAACCCAAGTAGGAGAGCAAGTTGACAACCAAGTGAACCACTCTTCCCAGGGCATGACCGTGTTCGCGCCCACCGACAACGCCTTCCAAAACCTTAAACCCGGTTTGTTAAACAGCCTAACATCCCAACAACAAGTCCAACTCATTCTCTTCCACGTCCTCCCCCAGTTCTACAAGTTCGACGACTTCCAAACCGCCACAAACCCGGTCCGCACCCAGGCTACAGGCAATGACGGTAAGGCTTTCGGCCTTACCATCACCTACCTGGGTGTGAACCAGGTCAACGTGTCTTCTGGCAGTGTTATCACCCAGGTTAACAATGCCTTGAGAGACACCCAACCCTTGGCTATTTACCAAGTAGACAAGGTGTTGGTCCCGAAGGAGCTCTTCGCTAAGGCTCCCGAGAGCTCCCCGGCACCGACGAAGTCGAAAAGTGGTGACGCTAAGGCCGCGGCTAAGTCTCCTACAGGTAGTGCGGCTGATAAAGAAAAGAATGCAGCTTATGGTGTGAAGAGTATAGGGTTGGGATTTGTTGCTACTATTGGTTTGATTACCATGGCTATCCTTTTCTAAGGTAGTTACATTATATGACATTATTATGATTTATGAAGGTCCATGTCATGTAATTGTAACGTGTTCACGTAGAATATTTTTTTTTTTTTGGGTGTGTAGTAAAATTTTATTGATTCAATATTTGTTCTTCATTTGTCCTTATGTTGGACAAGAAGAGGGGTGTTGATCTGTACCATGTGATTTTTGGGTGAATATGAGTTTTGTTTATTGTTCATTTGGGATTGAATTGAATAATATGGTATACATGTTACATTTTACGTGATTTATGCTGTCACTAGTGTGGTCAAGATTTTTAATAATTTCATTCAAGTTGAGTGATTAAGTGAGTCAAATTGATCTTCTGTGGTTCTCTTCTGCTGGTGATCTATAATCGACCCGATTCAACTTGAATGTGAACCCATACGAGATAATATATACCAATAATCGATATCTTTTTGAATGAATCATTCATTTATGTCTTTCCAATAATTTTTTTTTCATTTCGTAATACTAAAATTAGATGTGTTAAATTAGTACCAAAATGTGTAATAAACAGAATACAGTACAATATTAACCTTAGGGCCGGAGGCCGGAAGCCGAAAGCCCTTCACCTCCATTAATTCTTCCACATACAAACTAAAAATGTCGGGAACACACTTAAATTTCATGGATGAGATATATTCCCTCCATTTCATTCAATTGTTTACGTTGGGACATGTTATGTGAGGAAAACCCAAACTCAAGGTAAACAATTGAATGAAATGGATGGAGTATCTATTTCCTGGCTTATTCCAACAGTATGCGTGTAGGACGAAGCCGCTCAGTCGTTCCCCGGGCCAGGCCAACCCGGTGATTTCCTGGTGGGTACTGTTCAGCCTACTCTTCCCCGCGAGGAAGACCCCCCCCCAAATCGACCCACTAGTTGAGCCACGGATCGGGCCCTAACCGGGCCGAGTGGAAAATATGTGGTATTAATTAGAGTTTTGGTAGGTTGGTTGAGGAATCTCATATATATATATATATCTACCAAGAAAATTATAGGTGAACGAATGTAATGGAGTGGTGAGTAAAAAGTTCCACTAAAATTGATGAGCACCAATGCGTTTCTATGTGAACTTGGGACCAAATTAAAACTATTCAATGTAATCGGAGAAACGATTCTCTAGCCGGTATGTCTTACACTCTTAAGGCTTAGAAACGCTTTTAAAGGTTAGTTTGAGGTGCACGGACTATATCGAAAATTTCCATAAACGTCTAAACAATTTCCAAGTAAAAATGTAACATAGTACGCAGTATCATTTGAATGAAAAATTGTGCGAATACATTATTAGCCAAACAAGAACACAAAGTTAATTGAATCAAAACAGTAAAGGTAAACCGCCAAAATTAAAAGTGAGAGAAGTGACAATCACCAATAATCCATACGCCTCTCTCCGTTCCTTCCCTTCGATTATTAACATTTAACTTGAATTAAATTCACCCTAAAATTCCAAAATTAATCAAATTACCTTCAATGCTCCAAGAGTATGTGAGTCGATCAATGAATAGTACTCATACATATAATACATATTCAAATCAAAACGTTAATCTTTTAATAGGCGTTTACTTGTAAATAACTCGACTTATTGATAAAAGAAGCAAGAAGTTTAAGGAGTTCATAGGCCTTAGGATGCTCAAAATCCCACAAGTGGAACACATGACCACCTCCGTTTGTAGAGAATTAGAGAGGAGAGGGAGGAGAGAAATACATACATGAAAGCTTGAGTATTTGCATTGATCTAGAACAGTTTAT
>JBBYHQ010124052.1:0-16409 GCA_038382645.1 Spergularia azorica
ATCAAATAATTCGAAACCAACGTAGTGGGGTGTTTCAGACCAGTATACCTCAAATGTGAATGGACCCATTTGCCCTCCCGGAGCGACTTACTCCTAGCACACTCCTTGAGCAGAAAAGCAAGGGTATTTGCGTCCAAACGCAGCCCGTTTCTTGCTAAGTTGCTCAGTGAATCGACGGCTTCTTTTAGCTTCCCCTTCACGCAAAGATCAAGTAAAGAGTCAACTACACAAGGGTTTTTTCTGGGTTTTCTGGATTTTGGTCGAAACTGTGAGAAAATGGCGTGATTTGGAGGGAAGAATGGGGGCATTGCAGAAGACAAACCATGTCAATTTAGTATTTGGTCTCTCTTTTTTTTTTTTTAGCTTCTACTGTAAGATTTGTTTGTGGGGAGAATTAGATGTTGTGGATTCGCCGGAAAACTACCTCCGGGAATCTCCGCCGGCGACGGCTAGACAGTGCGCCGCCGTGATGTTGGAATCGTGTTCATTTTTTATACCAATGTGGGTCAAGGTTCGTTAAGATTGCGTTGGATTTGGTCGTTTTTACAAGGTTTTGGAGTCAAATATTCGGGTTAGGAGTCCGTTGGTCTTTTTAGAGATCTCGGCCCAAATACATTAGACTCGAAATTTTACAAGAGAGAGTTTTATCGTCCTCCGTGATTGTTATGATGACTTGGAGGATAACATGATATGTTTTGTTCCCGTCTTTATTCACACCGTCGTGCCTTGTAAGACCTACTTCTCTTCTTGTTTTTTCGTAAATCTCTGAAGGATTCGTTCTGTTTGTTGAAGTGGAGTATCGAGTTTTGCAAAGGTTAATTAAGATCTTATGAAAAAGGTTGTCTGAAATTGGTTGATACTTGATAGTATTCTTGTGTTTGTCCATTTCTTGTTGGTTTATGCTTGGATAGATTACATTCCTACAATTGTCATGCATAATAAGATTTGAAAACGATCAATTTGTATTAATGATCCTATCGGTAATACTTACGGTGTATACGATAGATTACGTAGTGCCATAGTGGGGTTACAAACAACACAATCATTCAAAGCCAAGACCACCCAAGAGGAAATGAATATTCTCAAGCATCCACCATCCATTTTAGGTAGAGAAATGTAGTCAATATTCTGGTGGTGTAGTCCATTTTCAAAAGCAATTGATATTTTCAGCGAGAGAGCTGTGTAGAGCAATTGATTATTTATCTGACGTTAAGTAATATTTTGACGGATTTAGTTTATTTGAACTTTGTAAATGTTGATCTTCAAGTCTTATGGTCTCATTTGATCTCGATGTACTTTGTATCACATAATTTAGTTTCTTGGAATTCATAGTTCTCTTGAATTAAATGATTTTGATTTTGAAGATAGCTCAAATTTCATTAACGGCCGTGAAGTTATTGATTATAGCATATAACGATGCTAGACTTTCATTGCAAACTTGTACCTCATGAACTACCTCGTCAATCTCCCAAATTCACTTCCTAACCAAATTATACAACTTTGTAATGATCGAATTATGTGCACATCTGCACATGTCATTCTATGATAATTACATTACAATTTATTCACGTGTTTAATCCCTTCAACACATCAACTCATTCATCCACATCTTATTCTATAATAACAAAAACTCATACTTAATTCCCTTGACGACTCAACTAATATACCATACAATCTCCCTCTCTTCATTTGCTCAACCTCGCATTCACCAAAGATTAAATATTACAAAGAGCCAAGTTGGATAAAAATATAGAAAAAACCCTTGAAAAATATAAAAAAAGGTAGATATCAAATCAAAGAAATTAAAAATGGAAGTATTCCCACCAAATCCTCAACTCGACAGCCGTAGGATATCAGCATCAAATATAGACCGTCGGATGGGGTGCTCTTATCTGCAGCACATCAGCATTTTTTTCACCAACAATTTTTCTTGTTTCCTCTCTCTCTCTCTCTCTCGATAAATAAAACTGGGGTGAAGAGTCACATTGAAGCTTTTTCGCCCCCTTTTCTCACCCTAAACAGTCTTTTTCTTATATCCCCAGGTATTTTTTTCCTTTTGATTCTTCTCATTTACGCTTTCATTTACATCTTTATTATTTATTTCTGCTTCTGTATTTCTTTTTTATGTTTCAAGTTAATTTGCTTGGTTTAATTATTAATCATAGATAGATAGACGCTATTATCTGCTAAAACCCCAGCAAAAATCTGTGATTAAATTAGTTTAAGATCTGTTGGAAATTGGTGTAATTGTTTGTTTAGGAGTTTAATTTTGGTGTATGAATTTGTAGTGCAATTTGTGGGTTTTTTTTTGGGGGATTTGATTGTAATTAGAAATGATTGATTATTATTATTTTGGTTGAAAATGATGTTTGATTGATTATATAGTTGATTTGATATGTGGGTTTTTTTGGGTTTGTTGTAAGTTTTTAGGGTTCTGGAGGAAAATTTGATATTTTGAAGAGAATTAATTGGGATGGAAAATGGGGTGGGAGTTGTTGAGGAGGTGGAGGTGGAGGTGAAGGGTGTTGATGATGGGTTGTCGGAGTCGAAAGTTGAGGAGAAGGCGGAGGTCGGTGGCGGTGGTCATGGGCATAAGGAGTCTGATGCGGATGAGATTTTCGAGGAGGTGATGGAGGTGGCTCTAGATTATGCACTTGATGAGGAGGAAGGGGTGAAACCGGTATTTGAGGATGTTTCTGTGCGTGGGAGTGATAATGGGGAAAGCGATGTAGGACTTTCTGTGGCTGAAGAAGTGAGCTCGAGCTTGGTAGATGAAGGGGGACAGGTTGAAACTACAGTGGAAAGATCTGGTGATGGGAGCAATGGAGTGGAAATGAGGAATGAATTAATTACTGCGAATAGTGATGAGGGCTCTGTTGCTGATGTGAATGACCACGGGAGTGTGCCAGATGAGGGAGTAGCTTCTGCTAGTGAGAGGGTTCTTCAAGAAGATGCTGTCTCTGCTACTGCTGGTGACAGTGGCAGTGGCGTTATAGAAGAGCCTCGTGGTCAGGGTCTAGAAGCTGAGGTTTTAGACGTTGAAGAGAATAATGAAGTAGATGGGGATGACGACTTGGTTGAGAAGTCTGTTGTAATAGAGACATCAGTGAGCAAAGATTTTGAGGAAATGGGAGATGATAATGCAAGTGCTAGAGACGTTGAAGTTGTAGCTGCGAATGGGAACATTAATCATGTGGAAGAAATAGTGAGTGAAATTGAAGATGGTCCAGATGCCATTGCTTCTCATGGCCAAGTGGAGAAGTTTGAAGAAATAAAAGAGGCTATAATTAGGGATACGAAAGACCAAGGCGGTACTGCAGTAGAAGGTGCTTCCGTAAGTGACAGTTCGGATCATCAGGAGAATCTTGGTCTAGATTTTGAGGATGCTCTGGGTGACACCGAGTCGGAGATCAAGGGAGTTTGTGTCAAATCTGAAGCCGGGGAGACGACTATGGTCTCAGAGTGTCGCAATGTTGAAGACAGTTTTCCTGATGTTAGTGTTTCTGCTGATAGTGGACCATTATCCGAGGATGAAAGTTTAGCTGGGAAGGAGGAAGTGAAAGATGCGGGTGTTGCTTCTGATTTAAGTGCACAGAGCAGTTCTAATGCTCAGTTCCAACCTTCTGATATAGCTGTTGCTGATCACTGTGCTGTGAGTGAGGGACGTACCATGGAAGGACAATTGAACCAGGGGGTGAAGCAAGAGAGCCAGCCAAGTAATGAAACAGCTGTCAAGCCAGCGCAAACTTCCATTTCTGGATCTGGAAAATCTACAAGTGCTACTCTCCCATCTCTTCGTCCTGCCGGTCTTGGCCGAGCTGCCCCTCTCCTGGAACCTGCATCAAAAGCAGTCCAGCAGCCTAGAGCAAATGGACAAGCACCTCAAGTGCAGACCCATCTTGTTGAAGACTCAACTAATGGGGATGTTGAGGAAGGTGATGAAATTCGGGAGAAACTTAAAATGATAAGGGTGAAATTCCTGCGTCTCGCTTATAGGCTTGGGCAGACTCCTCACAATGTTGTTGTTGCTCAAGTGTTGTACAGATTAGGGTTAGCAGAACAGCTTAGAGCTAGAAACGGGGGACGTCCTGGCGCCTTCAGTTTTGATCGAGCAAGTGCTATGGCGGAGCAGCTTGAGGCAGCCGGGCAAGAGCCTCTAGATTTTTCCTGTACGATTATGGTTATCGGGAAGACAGGGGTTGGCAAAAGCGCAACAATCAATTCCATATTTGATGAAGTCAAATTCAGTACTGATGCTTTTCAAACAGGTACAAAAAAGGTTCAGGATGTTGTGGGAACTGTGCAAGGGATTAAGGTGCGAGTCATTGATACCCCAGGACTCTTGTCATCCATCACTGATCAACGTCAGAATGAGAAGATTCTTCACTCTGTGAAACGTTTCATCAGCAAATCTCCTCCCGACATCGTATTGTACCTTGACCGGCTCGATATGCAGAGCAGGGACTTTGGTGACATGCCACTTTTGAGGACAATAACTGACATATTTGGCCCGTCAATATGGTTTAATGCTATAGTTGTTCTGACTCATGCTGCTTCAGCCCCTCCTGATGGGCCCAATGGTACTCCATCGACATACGAGACATTTGTCAGTCAACGCTCGCTTGCTGTTCAACAAGCTATTCGTCAAGCTGCTGGGGATATGCGGCTCATGAACCCTGTTTCGTTGGTTGAGAACCATTCAGCTTGCAGAACAAACAGGGCTGGTCAGAGAGTTTTGCCCAATGGTCAGGTCTGGAAGCCTCATTTGCTGTTGCTCTCATTTGCTTCTAAGATTTTGGCTGAAGCCAACATTCTTCTGAAGCTACAAGATAGCCCACCCGGAAAACCTTTTGCCGCCCGCTCTCGAGCACCACCTTTGCCATTCCTTCTTTCTTCACTTTTGCAATCAAGGCCTCAACTAAAATTGCCCGAGGAACAGTATGCTGACGATGAAGCTATGGATGATGATGTGGATGAATCTTCGGAGTCTGATGAGGAGTCAGAATATGATGAATTGCCACCATTCAAGCCTTTGACTAAGGCCCAGTTGTCAAAGCTGACTAAAGCTCAAAGAAAGGCTTATTATGATGAACTAGAATACAGAGAGAAACTTTTTATGAGGAGACAATTAAAGGAAGAAAGGAGGCGGCGCAAGATGATGAAGAAAATGGCAGCTGCAGTCGGTGATATGGTTGGCGATTATACTGAAAATGTTGAAGGGGAAGCTGGCGGAGCAGCATCACTACCTGTACCCATGCCAGATCTGGCGTTACCTGCTACCTTTGACGCTGATAATCCTACGCATCGATACCGTTATCTGGATACGTCCAACCAATGGCTTGTGCGTCCGGTCTTAGATAATCATGGTTGGGATCATGATGTTGGATATGAAGGTATAAATGTCGAAAGAATGTTTGTGGTCAAAGATAAGATTCCTTTGTCTGTCTCGGGCCAAGTGTCCAAAGACAAAAAAGAAGCGAATCTTCAGATGGAAGTAGCCAGCTCCATAAAGCATGGTGAAGGAAAAGCCACAACGTTGGGTTTTGATATGCAGAGTGTAGGGAAGGATATGGCGTATACATTGCGCAGCGAGTCAAGATTCAGCAACTATAGGCGGAATAAGGCAACAGCAGGTCTCTCTGCTACCCTTTTGGGTGATACATTATCAGCTGGATTCAAAGTGGAGGACAAGTTGAAACTTAACAATCAACTCAGAGTGGTAATGAGTGGTGGTGCTATGGCCAGTCGTGGAGATATTGCTTATGGTGGTAGTTTGGAGGCTACCTTGAGGGACAAAGACTATCCCCTGGGTCGTTTTCTCTCGACACTTGGGTTGTCAATTATGGATTGGCATGGGGAACTTGCTCTTGGCTGCAATATCCAATCTCAGATTCCTATTGGACGGCATACAAATTTGGTTGCTCGTGCAAACTTGAACAACCGTGGATCTGGTCAAGTCAGTCTTCGCCTGAATAGCTCCGAACAGCTTCAGTTGGCTCTTATCGGTCTTCTTCCTTTAATCAGAAAGCTGATGCAGCGTCAAGAATATCCTCTCGGTTATTGATGATAAATTTACTTTATATTTTCTGTCCTGCTCCTGGCTTCAAGGTATTTTCTTCAATATTGAGTGCGTCTCTTGTTACTTTACTAAATCTTTATTGTTTGTCATGCATTAGCTTTTGTGGCCCTTTTGCTCACAACTGCTTGCTGTACTCTACTTTCTCTCTGCCTTGGTTCGTATGCATTTCTTGTCAATGTAATTCCTTTAAATTCTAAGTTATTCCTTCCATCCCATTTATATTGTCAGAAACACTTATTTGTTGTGTCACTATCTTCGGAATTCACTTCTCAAAGAGCTTACTATTGCATGTTGAGATTGAGCAGGATAAATTTGCTTCTCACCTAGAAAATTGCTATTGCAATCACAGCTAAATGTAAATTATTCCCCATATATGACTATACCAGTGAGATTGAGGAAGTAGTCAACTCCTTGTGCTCTATTGATGTTCTCTCGAGTGATGTGCAGTTTACTTTGCTCATGTGCCGAACGTTGCCCTGCTTTCCATAATGGTCATCTAGAAACCTGCTGAAATGACTTGTTTGTGTACATTCTTGGTTACCTTTTAGTTTACATGAAAGTATAGGTAGTCACCTTGCTTGTTAACGGGCTGACTTTTGGATTGTTATATGTATTGTGGATTTATGTAGTCTTTGACTAAATTTGAGTGGATTTATCTTTTCAGTAGCGCCATTCGGGGGAGAGACTGAAATTTTTGGCTGAATAAAATGGTATGGTAACTTTTTCTGAGTTGCTTGTCCTCTTTATGTTCTGGTTAGATCCAAGTAAATGTAAATGGCGTCGTAGTTGCTACTGTGGTTGCATTACTTCGAGTATATTACAACTCAGACTACTATTGCTAGGGTTTTCGTTTATTGTGAAACAAGTTGGATGTATGGAATAGTAATGAAATGATGTTTGAGTAAGATGCTGTAAGAAACATGTTTTTTTTTTCTTTTTCGTTCGAGATATTTTCTGCATTGATACTCCTATTGTTCAGTTCCAATGTTCGGAGAACAGAATCTTTGTCAGTCTGTTCTTTTTGTTTGATACTCATTTGTAAAATGGCAAGTACTCAAATATACTCTACTGTTGTGAGCATATGACCATGTTTGCGGTTGCTTGACCAATAATATTTCTCCTGTATCCTGTGATCTTTTGGTGATTAATAGCTCGGCATGTTCTCTTATCAGGCTGTTAATTATCCAACATCAAGAGCCTGCTAGGCTAGGATGACCAAATTGCTACTGATATAAACTAAGGGCAGACACCCGAGGAGATCAGGAAGACATGCAACATCGAGAATGACTTCAATCACCGAGGAAATGGGAGAGGGTCTGGAGCACGGACCAATGAGCCTTTGAGTAATCATCCAATTGCCGTAATGTCTATAGCTTGATAGGAGTATATTGATACAAAGAGTTGCTCAATCAAAGATTTGTCGGTCTATTCGACTTTAGTAGCATCTTGTTAAGCTCGTCTGTGAAGGCCGCTTTTGGTTCCTTCAGCTATTGTCTTACTGATAGAATGTTATCCTAATTGTGGTAGTTTATGCACAATTACACATTTACCCTAGTTATGAGAGGTCCTGTTTGTTCGTTTATGGAAGCACACTCTGTTGAACCGAATACTCGAGTTGAGGCTGCTAAGGGTGGCTCATGGTAGCACACTAGCACCATAGCGTTATTGCTGATTCGTGGGAGGTGGTTACAATCATTTGTCTCTCGTGCTAGTTTTCTCTTTGCAGTTTTGAGTGCTACCATTGTACGCAAATACGCGATTAATGTCCCCAATAGTTCCCTAATCTAGCACGAATAGATAAAAATCAAAAACACATCGTAAGGTACTCGTACATCCACATTATTACAAGTAGCTTGAAAAATCGGTCCAAGATTTTGGTGAATCGACTATATATAATGGTGACAGTCATTTGGCCCTTGTAGTCCTCAATCGTGACCCTTTTAGATGATATTCATCAAGAATACCATAAAACTGACTATATATTCTAGACAAAAGGCGATTATTTTATCTAGAAAAAAAAAACAAATACACTTAGTATTACTCAATACTTTTAAGACATCAAAGGGTAAATAAAAGTAGGTCATTTTTAATGCTAGAGCCGGAATCAACTGATTCACGCTGAGCTCTCACATGCGCGTGCACGTCGAATCCAGCTTTGGCGTTAGGACCACACTAAAAGTAATACTTCCTAGACACACTTAGTGAACAATGGTGACATTGTAGCCAACAACGGCATCTCCACTTTTCAAGTCAAACCAGTAAGTTTGGGCCACAGCATACCCACTGGCCATCCTAAAAAGCCCAGTACCACCAACTACAGCCATCTCTCTTACTGGATTCATCACCGAGTTTCGGCCCATTATGCTAATTGAACTGTCTTTGTACGGCCCGTCAGTGAAGCTGTAGCTTAAGGCCATAAGTAGGCTAACCTCTTCCTGGCAAGCGGACCCATAGAGGCCTTGGGCTCGGCCCACTATCTTGGACTTTTTGTCGGGCCCAACAGTGAGCGGGTCGTCAATCATATTGATGGCCCCGAACCCGGTTGGGGACGGATTCGATTTGATGGGCTGGGCAACCCTGACCGCGGTCGGATTCTTTCCACTTAAGGTGTCATGGGAGTAAAATTGGAGGGTGGTTGTGCTTTCTTTTCTACCTGATTTTACTGTTTTTGCCCATGTTGTTTGGGCTTGAGCTGAAGCCCAACTTGTGTTTACCGCAAGGATGGTAAATATCACAAGTTTTACCACTTTCTTTCTTACACTTGACATTTCTTTTGGTATTGGTAATTTGGTAGATGCAGTTGCACCCTCTTACACTTTGCTTGTATAAGATGGTAAAAATGTAAGAGAGGGTAAATATAGAGATAGAGAGGAGGATTGAAATTGCAGACCCAAGTTGTTCAATGTGCAGAGAAGAGAAAGGAGGATTGCACGTGTATATAAGAAGGTAGTGTATGATTCTAGAAACTAAAAGTTGTTAAAGGTTTTAAAAATGAAACACGAAAGGCTAGGAAGTTATTGTATGCAAGCTAGGTAGGGTTGAAGATACAAGACATCTAATCGAACCTAAAGTTCCCGTAATCAGCTAATTAGCTTCAACTCGTTAGATATTGGGAGAAGTCTTGTATAAGATCAGACAGTCTAATCTAAAAAGTTATAATTGATATACCCGTTAGATTTGAACCTCATTTATAATTTGATCGTAACAATAGTCTGATTTAAGTATAGATAGGGTAGTTAATCCCGTATTGCCTGTATATGACGTTTTTTGTCGGTCATCAGCT
Organism: Spergularia azorica; assembly: GCA_038382645.1. Classification (NCBI taxonomy): domain Eukaryota; kingdom Viridiplantae; phylum Streptophyta; class Magnoliopsida; order Caryophyllales; family Caryophyllaceae; genus Spergularia; species Spergularia azorica. Next base: position 9,363 of record JBBYHQ010124052.1, read on the forward strand.
CTTCACTACCGATCAGTTTGCTACTTTATTCTTCAATTTTCTTCATAGGTAAAGATTTAAGAGAGTGTGGAGACTGTGGAGTGTGGACCATGCAATTGTGTCAATTTTCCTATTATTGTGGAATATAATTGTCACTCGTTTCGTTCCTAAAACGAGTTGTGCCCGCTTTGTCCCAAAAATGATGGGGAGTCCAATACCTAACGAAAGGAGTGGTTCTTTGGCAACTTGGTAGGGTAGGCTTCCTTGTTTTTTCATTGCTCTCCCCTCTTGTGATTATTTCATTGTGTTTGGTTTTTATGGGTTAAAAACGAAGTTGAAAAGACAGGCACTTCTCAATCCTAATAGACTAAAAATTCTTATTCTTAACAGGTAAATTGATTTTGGGAAGGATATATAAGTTCAATAATTAATTCTTATTAGCTAAATGTTTTTAAAAATGGACGTGTAAATTCAATAATTTTTATGGCGCAATGTTTGCATTAGTGTAAGGCAATCAAAGCTCGGGATCAAAACTCGAAAATTTCTAACAAATTGATGATATTATCAAGCACCCCATTTAATTAGAACTAAATGTACCAAAATATTATATTTAGTTCAATTCAAACGAAGTGTGTGTTGATTAACAAGTGTTCTTATCAACCCCATTGTAATTGTAAATAATTTACTCCGTATTTCCTAAGTTAAAGTCCAATTATTAATGTCTACTTTTCGAGATTGATGACTACTCCGTATAAAGAACATCTCAACGTCATTTTCGTTCTTTCACTATAAAGTTTGTTGTCCTTGTTTAACTTATATAAAAATCTTATGTACTCCCTCAATTTTATTAGTTTCTTTGCATTGTGTTTGAATTCCCCTCACAAATTCAAACCAAATGTAAAGAAGCTAATGAAATGGTGGGAGTACTAAACTAACTGACATGTCCGCAACTGCTCCGTAAATACAAGTCAACAATGTTTGGAGTAGGAAGTTAGGAACCGAAACGATCATCGCGTGCACCAAGAATGCATGCCACATGCAACAAAAATACAGTAGAGCTTTTTTAGCATTTCTTTATGAGCGTGGTATTTCTTGCACTAGACTTTTGCTGACGGGTTATGGACACATGGCCTATGACTCTATGAGTATATTATACGCCTCGCTTTCTCTTTTGTCTACTGTTTTCTGATGAATCTTACCAGATCTTTGTCGTCACTCAAACGTCATCTGGAGAAAGACATGACGTAAGTCGTAAGGGTAAAACTTGACTCATATTTTCGGGCATTTACCGCCTTACCGGTGAATAAGCTGGTGAAAGTTTGAGGTGACCCAGCCCATATTTTCAGTTGGGTCGATTTCTCATATTATCTTTTATCCATTGGGCTTCTGATGGCCTGAATTCTTTTTCATGTGAAGATGTGACTATGTGAGCAGCCCATGGTTCACCATATTAGTTTTCTTTGTCAAGGTTTGTTAGACGCAACTTTTTTCTATTGTCGTCATCCCATCATATGCAAAATCAAAAAATGGTGACTATAACAACTGGTACACCGAAATGTGTGATAAAATCTAATAAAAATAAGATAACATCGTAATCAATTCCTTTTCTTATATATACGGAGTATAATTTTTATTGCCGTCCTCCTATCATATGCAAAATCAAAAAAATCGTGACCTTTGGCTTGGAATGGACTTGCGCAAGCTCCCACAGTCACGCGACGTGTTCATTATTATTATTTTGGTACATAAGAGCAGCTAGTGGCGCGTGGGATAACAAGGATCAGGCGTGATGCTCAAAAATAAAGGTATTCTTCCTAGACACACTTAGTGAACAATGGTGACATTGTAGCCAACAACGGCATCTCCACTTTTCAAGTCAAACCAGTAAGTTTGGGCCACAGCATACCCACTGGCCATCCTAAAAAGCCCAGTACCACCAACTACAGCCATCTCTCTTACTGGATTCATCACCGAGTTTCGGCCCATTATGCTAATTGAACTGTCTTTGTACGGCCCGTCAGTGAAGCTGTAGCTTAAGGCCATAAGTAGGCTAACCTCTTCCTGGCAAGCGGACCCATAGAGGCCTTGGGCTCGGCCCACTATCTTGGACTTTTTGTCGGGCCCAACAGTGAGCGGGTCGTCAATCATATTGATGGCCCCGAACCCGGTTGGGGACGGATTCGATTTGATGGGCTGGGCAACCCTGACCGCGGTCGGATTCTTTCCACTTAAGGTGTCATGGGAGTAAAATTGGAGGGTGGTTGTGCTTTCTTTTCTACCTGATTTTACTGTTTTTGCCCATGTTGTTTGGGCTTGAGCTGAAGCCCAACTTGCGCTGACCGCAAAGATGGTAAAAATCACTAGTTTTACCACTTTGTATGTTACACTTGACATTTCTTTTGGTATTGGTATATGCTCCCTCTCACACTTTGCTTGTATAAGAATGGTAAAAAATGCAAGAGAGGGTAAATTTAGAGATAGAGAGGAGAACTTATAGATACAAGTTGTTCAATGTGGAGAGAAGAGTAAGGAGGACTGCACGTATTTATAAGAAGGTAATCTAGGATTCTAGAAACTAAAAAGCCGTAAATAAGGTTTAAAAAATGAAACCCAAAAGGCTAAACAGTTATTGTAAAATATGGTTGAATGGTGCAAAACATATGGTCAAATTTAGAGCTTCTTTAATCAGCGAATTAGGTGTGTTAGAAAACGGGGGAAAGTATTGTATAAGACGATTTGATGTTATAACTTATAATTACAGCTTAAATATGTTAGATAATCATTTTAATCTAAAGTTTAGGCTAATAGTTAATCCCGTAATTAACGGTCCCATCTATCATACTATCCGTTGTCGCTATATTTTCACAGACTAACAGAGAATGTGGACAATGCGTTTGTGTCAATTTTTCCAGAATATAATACCGATGTGAAAGAATGAGAACGTATTTGTCCCTCGTTTGGTCCCTTTATCGCAAAAAATGATGGGATCATGGGAGTCCAACCATAATGAAGGGAAGGGAGTGGTTCTTTGGCAACGTGGTAGGCTTCATTGGGTTTTCTCCCTATTTATGATTCTTTCCATTATGTTTGGTTGATTAACGGGTGTTTTTTTTTATCAAACCCATTATAAGTTCTAAATACTTTACTTCTTAATGGAGGTTAAAGTCCAATAAATCATGCTCAACTTTTCGAAATTGACTATATAAGACGTGATCATCCCACATAATTAACACTATTCCTATTCTATATAAGGATTTTATCTGCTAAACTAACTGACATCTTCCCAATCACTCGTTATATAAAACTCAACAATGTTTGATGGAGTAACAACCGAAACAATAGTACAGTGAACATAGTCAAAGTACAAACAGAACCCATAGACACACTCTGCCGTGCAAGAAGAATGCAACAGAATAAATAATGCAACAGAATAAGTAATGCAAATATGCAATAGGGCTTTTTTCTTTTCGTTATGAGCGTAGAATTTCTTGCACTAGACTTTATTGACGGGCTATGGCCCCATGGCTCATGACTTCTCAGCTTCATGAGTAGATTAGTATATTAAACGTCATCGCTTTTTCTTTTGTCTACTACGAGTACTGTTTTTTTTATGAATCTTACCAGATATTTGTCGTCACTCTAACGTCAGCTGGAGAAGGAAATGATGTAAGTCGCAAACTCGTAACTCGTAACTCGTAATCTCGTATCAGGGTGAAATTACCAGTCAAAAGTAAAATTTTGAGTTGACCCAGCCCATATTTTCAGTTGGGCTTTTACTTACATTCGCCATTGGGCTTCTGATGGCCGGTTTCTTCTTTTGTGTGAAGATGTAACTATGTGAGCAATAGCCCATGATTCACCATTACTTTTTTTTTTTTGTTTTTTTATGGTCATTATGGTTTTCTTTATCATGGATTCCTCTTTGTCAGACGCAACTTTTTTATTACCGTCCTCCCGTCAAATGCAGAATTACAAAATTGTGTCCAGAACACATAATACTTAGAAATGTTGATGAAATTCAATAAAAATAAAATAATATCGTTATCAAAACCGTTCTTCACTACCATATTACCATGCACGTCATAGTAGTAAAATCAAGTAAACAACATAAACCAGCATTAACCCAACTCACAAAAAACCCTAGCCTCTTTCTCTCTAAAATTTCTCCTCTTTGCCTCTCTCCTCTTTGATTAGTTTGGGGCTGTCATCGGATCTTTAACCCGTTGGTAAGCCCCTAGTTATCGTATTATTGATCTATAAGTTTTATTTAGGTTATGCAGAATAATTTTCACCATTGATTGATTTCATTCCGTCTTTTTTTGCTCCATTGTGAGTACTTTGTGAGGTTTTTTTTTGCTCCATTGTGAGATTCTTGCGACTCGGTTGTGAGGTAATTTGACTCCATTGTGAAACCCTTTTGGGCTCCTTTGTGAGGTTTTGTTGACTCCGTTGTGGGGTCTTATTGGCTCCTTAGTGAGGTTTGATCTCTTGATCAGTGGTGTTTTTCCCTATTTGTCCTAGACGGAAGTTGTTCGTAGATCGGTAATCCTCAATGAATTCAGCATCAAATATCGTTAACTACGTCAATTGCCTTTTCTTTGTCGAGTTACATAGATCTCTACTGCCGATGAAAGACGCAAAGACGTCGACGTGCGAGAGATCAATTTTGTTAATTAGCGAAGGATTGTGTCAATTAGATCTTTTTGATGATATTTGTATCGTTACAATTCTTGATGTAAGTGCCGTTTGGCAACGATATTAATGAAATTCCGTTATATTTCAAAAAAAAATAAACAACAATGACAAGATTGACAACCACCACAAAATATAGCAAAACAAATAGTAGTTGACTTTATTGCATATGTTGATCAATAATACAACGTGTTAGTTCCAAATTTAAGGTTCCTTCATTTGCACGATTCAATCAGGCCACAAACGACTCATATTCAACCATCGGAGATACTAAAATACTAATAAGAATGGATAATAGTAACATTGTACCCAACAATAGCATTTAACGAGGTCATATTAATAGAGTAAGTTTGGGCCAGGGCATACCCACGGGCCATCCGAAATAGCCCAGTCCCGCCAACTACCGGCATTTCTCTAACGGGCTCAGTGACCAAGTTTCGGCCCAATAAGCTGAACGAGCTCCCATTGTAAATACCCTCAGTAAAGTAAAAAGCAAAGGACATGAAGAGGCCCCGATCTTCCCTGGAGGCCCGACCCCACGTGCCTTGAGCCCGGCCCATAAGTTTAGACCCCACATCTGGTTCCACGGTTAGCGGCTCATCTGCCATGAACAACTTCCCGAAGCCCGACACGCCCGGGCTCGAATTTTCGGGCTCAGCTATTTTTACCGCAGTAAGAAAATCTCCTGTGATGTTGTCGTGAAAGTAAAATTGTAGAACGGTTTTTTGCTCATAGTGGCTATGTGGAGTGGTTTTGGCCCAATTTGACAGGTTGGGCTCCGCCGCGGCCCGGCATGGGCTTCCAATTATGGATGTGAAAACTAAGAGTTGGAAAATCGCAATTAAGAGTATGAGCTTTGACATCTCTCTCTTCCTTTTAATAAAAATGTGATCATGTTATTTGGGTTTTTGGTGCAATTTATAGAGTTTTGAACTACAAGCTGTACATAACATTACATAGGACATTGACAATTGACATGTACCTCACAACTTCCTCAATTGTAAAGTATATTTTGATGAAAAAAAAAAAAAAACATTACATAGGACATTGACAATTGACATGTACCTCACAACTTCCTCAATTGTAAAGTATATTTTGATGGTGAGATATAATAGTATAAGATGGTATAGTTGTCGATTGCTACAAGAAACATTAATTAAAGAACCAGGCGTCAACTCTGCCAAGAATATATGAATCAGATACAAACTCAGTCAGCATCAACAATTGTCCTTACGACCCAAAGCATTTAAATAATCACATCAATAATGATAAACGGTAACAGACCACTCAATCACAGCATCACCGGTCTTCATATCTAAGAAGTAAGTCTTAAGCTTAGCATATCCTTGAGCCATTCTAAACCTTAGTCTTCCTCCAACAACGGCAACCTCTCTATTATCTCCCTCAGAAACCGGATTTCTCGAGAAAACACTGATAGAACTTCCATTAAATTTACCCGCAGTAAACCCAAAATCCACGTACATTACTAGAGATAATTCATCTTTGGATGAAGACATGTACATCCACGTGCATTACCAATGACTGTGGAGTTGGGCTCTGGGCCTACTGTTATCGGGTCGTTGATCGCGTAAACTGATCCAAATGGTACTGCGGATTCGTGGCCCAATGTGATATTGGGCTTGGCCACCAAAACTGCCCCCGGGTTTTTGCCACTTAAGGTGTCATGTAGGTAAAAATGGAGGGTAGTAATTTTTTGGACTTTGAGCTTTGCGGTTGTTGTTTTGGAGTAAAACTCACCATTTACTGCTGTTATGGTAATTGCACAAATGAACATAAGAGTGACAAAGCAAAAGTAATTATTTTCACCTCCATTTTGTTGTTTGAAAAGTGACTTACAATTGTGAGATATGATTAGTATATAAACAAAACTTATCAGCCTAATTAACGAAAGCATGTTAATAATGTATGAAATCATACAAATCGATATGGCATTGGACTGACATGGTAGAAGATTATCAGATCCCATTGCAAATCAGTGATTTAATAGTAGGAAATCAATATTTATTAATGTTTTTTTTAGATGGAAATCATTCATTTAGTTTTGCCACAATATCTAGACAAAGTCTATATAATTAAGTTGAAAAGTATTGACAACAACAGGGGATGTAGCTCAGATGGTAGAGCGCTCGCTTAGCATGCGAGAGGTACGGGGATCGATACCCCGCATCTCCATTATGACTCTGTGGCCCAATGGATAAGGCGCTGGTCTACGAAACCAGAGATTCTGGGTTCGATCCCCAGCGGAGTCGTTTAATTTTTATCTTTTTGACTTTGTGTGTCTTCAGTCATACGCAATTATTTTCTCTGCCCAAACACATGCCAATCTTTCTAACCGGAACTACTCCTGAAGTCCAG
>JBBYHQ010124052.1:16509-27629 GCA_038382645.1 Spergularia azorica
ACCCTTATCGTCATTTCACTCATTACGTCATAACCTGCAGAGTTAGGGGACTTGGTATGAAGCTAAGCACAGGTTCAAAGACATGCCAATCTTTCTAACCGGAACTACTCCTGAAGTCCAGACCCTTATCGTCATTTCACTCATTACGTCATAACCTGCAGAGTTAGGGGACTTGGTATGAAGCTAAGCACAGGTTCAGAACGCGATTAAGTTGGAAATGATAGTAGGCCAGATAAATTTACGGAGTTAGCTTCACTGCTTGACACACGAATTGAATTGAGATAAGTAGTTAAGGCTGAATAGCCAGAGTTTAGTAATTTACAAGATGAACAAGACAAGGATAACATCACACACGTAGCAATTTTGCTACAAGTAATCTTTGTTTTCGATAGATATATACCAATATTACAAGTGGATTTTTCCTGAGCTTCTACAATAAAGTGGTAAATCCCATACATGACTTCGTCACCACCAAAGAAGAAGACGAAGAAGGCCCTCGTGTTATCGGGGGCGTGGCATCCAGATAGTGTACGTACACTAAATTAGACACAGCATTTTAGTACATAGGGTGCTGAGTAAAATGGAACCCTGGTCGATGGTGAGTTCCCTCTTCCATGTCGAATCTACTTACACCTGCACAGAGGAAAAATCAAGAGTAAAGCAAAAGAATGGGATTCCTCAAAAGTTCTCTCTTCCGACTACTATCTTGTAACCACATAGATTGACTAGTGTGCTCAGCTTGATACAAATGTCCACGCAATTGATTCCGTCACAACTCACAAGTCACAAGCGACTTTAAAGGAAGACAAGCAGTCACAGGAAAGGAACGTGAAGGCCTCGCTAACATTATCTCTTGACCGGGGACTATCACAAAACATAACAAATGTGCTCCATAATCAATAAAACCAGATAACTTGGACTTTCAAACAAGGCATCCAATAACTTTTCAGTTCATCATTATCACAAACTCACAATATTGACTTGCAAACTATCCTAAAGTTACCTTCTACATCAACCAAACATGAAAAATCTAGACTGCTTTAACTTCCAGGCTTCCACATCAAGCACACAATACACGTAACAGATTAAATTGTTGCAAGACAACTAGACAAGCATCAAATATGGCTACAGCATGAAATCACCGAACACAGGCAGGGGCAACAGCTTAAAATTACTGAACACAGTTATGGGCAACAGAAGCATCCTGATCGTTATTGAATCAACTACCATAACTTCAAAATCTCGACAACAAAGAAAGAAGAGAAAGGCCGGGAGTACCTACTGTTTAGGACCTTGTAAATTGGCACCACAAATCCTCAGCTTACTGAAGAAGGTAAGGGACTGCAGAAAATCAAGTCACACAAATTAGATTTTCAATGTAAAGTAAAGAAAGACAGTTGCAGAAAGAAACCGAACAAATGACATATTACGAGTGTGGCATGGTTTCCCTCACTCTGTTTGCAGAAGTCACAAGCGCTATATGTTCAACTCTATTTGATGCAGACTAGACAATGCAATTTACTCAAAGTCTCAAACCACTAGGGAATTACTAATTATGGTGAATGGTGGTGAGACTATATTCTATAGTAGCACTAGCATATTGTACGAGTAGCACTAGGATATCGCACATGAGCACAATGCGTGAGATGAAATTACCCTTCACAAGAAAAGGTAGTAATACATGTGAAGAAAAAGTAACCACAAGGGGCCAGCGAGAACAGAATCCTGTAACTCTCGATTTTCGCAAAACCAATGGGCAACCGATGTAACACATGTAAAAAGATGATACCAGGCCTGAACCCAAAGCTGTAAGCATCCTTAAGGTTGCCAAAACATTCAGCCTGCTCCATCAAGGTTCTATAAAGTGAGGAAACAATTACAGTCTGAGAATTTCCACAGCTTACTATACAAAGTTCAATAGTAACTGCAGACATGTAGATAGTCACACTATATCTTAACAACCCACTCCTGCTTACAATAACTAAGCAACAAAGAAAGTGGATTTGGTGGAGGTTGTGACCAAGATAACAGGAATATATAACTCCCCCCAAACCTCCTCATCAAAAGGAATAAAAATAATACAATCGCTTGGTTTTTGCAAGGAAAATATGTAGGCTTCCTTATCAAAGGACCTCTAGGGTTCTCACCACCTAATTCAATTGACATCTGCAAGCTTGCCCAAAGCGTTGCCGAAAATATACAGTCCCGGGTAGCGAGTAGGTGCTAGTAAAGATTGATATGTAATCATGTTCTTGCAGTAGGAAATAGTGTATAGTTCAGGGCTCTAGACTTGACCTGGCCACTACTATCGAACAATTATAACCAAATGATGGCACATCTCGGATATTAAAAATGAAGTCAATGCCAAGAAAAATTGAGCTGAGTTATTCAGTAATATATTGATACTAGAGCGCTTTACTAATCAGTATAATTCTAAACCAATTATTGGTGATCTATCCCCATGGGAAACAAACAGGGTGGTGTGATGGTGACACTTGGCTCCCAATTCTACAAATGTGGAAGCACTAATATCTCTATCCAGATTAAACTTTAATGAGCAATTTACAGCATCATCAAGAGATTAAAAACTCCCAATCGTCCTACAGTAGAAGTGGTAAGACCAGAAATCATAGCCATGCGCCCATGCCATATCATCGTATTTGAAATCATGACATTTCACAATCTGACTAGCCAACAACTTGTTTGCAAGATTCGTTACTCAGATGTAAAAAAATAAGGGAATCGGAGCTAACACATGATTTAGTCAAGGCATCTTGGGCTAGTCTTCAAATAAAATTTTCATGGTGGAGGTTAGTAATTAAAGAAGGCCATTGCCTTGAGTACTAATCTTTCTCTCTCAGAGTTGAAATGAAGAAAAGAGCACAATTTCTATCAAAATCAAGTCTACGGCTACAACAACTGGAAATGAGATATATTCAGCTGCCAGGAAGTCGGGCATCTGCTCATTGCTATAATAGCCGGCATCTGCCAGATATTTGGGTGAGATTTAGGGGGGGGGGGTGTAATTCTCCCATTGTAGTCAAGAGAGGATTACTCAGGTGAAGAATCAATAAGAACTCTACTCTATATTATTAAAAAGAAAGTAAGGCGGTCAGAAATGCACTTACCCAACAGGAAAAATGATACAATCAAGATGATTATGAGGCGCATCGAAAGGCCAGACTGTAATCGCCTTGAAAATTGCAATTTTCTATTCAAAGCACCGGAACGTCTGAATGACTGCAAAAGCCAATTGTCAACAGAAGCTGTAAGTTTCATGCTTAACGAATTCAATAAAAAAAGATGGGTATGTTTTCAAGTTTAACATACAGCAGGACATTTGCAACAAAGCAAGAAGGGAGAGGGGTATAACTTATAAGCTATCATATTTCAAACAACCTGCTCTCGCGGACTTGAGTACTTCTTCTTACAGGTAATTTCAAGTTTTTATAGAAAAAGAGGAAAAGAGGGTAAAGCTAACTTAAAGAAAATCCAGTTCACTTTTATGCTACAACAGAGAGTATATATGGGGGGATTGCAAAAACCCACCTGACCGATGCAATTAATTAGTCGGAAATGAAGAAAGTTTGACAATCTGGAACCCCTCTCCTTAGGTGTGTCCTCAGCTTTCCGTGTCTGATCATCATCAGGGATCAAAATGCTCAATGAACCGAACTTGGACAAACCCTGTGTCCTCTTCGCACTGCGAGTTCTGTCAGATTCAGAATTAACATTCACCCTAGTCGTACACGCTTCTCTAACACTCGGTTCCATAACACAATCAAGTTGCCCCATGTTGATCACAATTTCATCTCTGGAAGACGATAAACATTTTCTCTGCATATTTGATCCTGCACTGCCACTACTACTACAACCAGCACTGTCAAAATCCTGCTTCTTCCGCGTACTTTCACTTTCCAGACTCAAGGACACATTTGAAGTATCATCTCTCGAACTATTTGTAGGCAGTCCTGAAAACCCAGAGAGAAACGATGCCAAATCATCTCGTTCATCTTCATTCAAATTCACCCACCTAAACGGTTGCTCCCCTTGTTCAATCAACGACTCCCTTAATGCATCTTCAGCACGAGAAATTTGACTCTCAATTGCGACAATAAACTGTTGATGCCTTGCCATACTATTTTGATCGCGGCAATTCCCATAACTCGACCTCACAGCCTTCTCAAACTCTTCTAGCTAATTCCAACACAAATCAGACACAAAAAACAGTTACTACTTTACCTATACACAAAACCATACCACCAAAATGACCACAAAAACCTACACAAACCTGCCATTTCGCAGTGCCAAGAGCGGTCTGTAGCTCTCGACGAAGATCTTCTAAATCATTCGTCGATATCCCATCTCTCTTCACACTATGCCATGTTCGATAAGCCGATTCCAAACTGCACGAAAACCCGATAATCTCAGCATAACCCAATACAAACCCATCCTTGAAACCCCTATACTAAACCAAACTAGTTACTTCTCCTACACACTAAACAACCATTCTCAACAAAACCTACAACAACAACAATATTACCCCAGTGCCTCAAAGGGTCCCGCCTCGCCTATTGCGAGGTACCGGAGGTCGGATGTACGCAAGCCTCACCCCTATCTCGAAAACCCCACCCCTCTATACATCAAATATATCAACTATAGGAATAATTAACAAATTAAAATATTTAAAAACAACCGATTAATAAAACCCCCAACATAAAAATAAAAGCAAACGCACATAATAAAACCTAAAATTAATCGAAAACACCCAATAAATTAAGGGGTAAAATGGGAAATAGAGAAAAAGGGTAAGAGAACAAACATGTCTGCAGATTCTTGGACCTCTTCAGCAGCAGAGAAGAAGGCATCCCTTTGCCATAAATCGAAAGAATTTGCTACCAACATTTTTTTTTTTTTTTTTTTTTTTTTTGTAAATTTCTCTCACAAAAAAAACCCCAATATAATCCTAGATCAAATTAATCCCTATAATTATTTAATCAGTTTGAAATAAGGAAATATATATATTAACAGGAATAATAATTGGAAAGAAGGGTATTTTTTTTTTATTTTTTTTTGGGTTTGAATGCTTCCCTTCTTCCTCTTCTTTTTTGGGGGTTTGGTTGAAGAGGAGAGAAGGAAAGAAAACAAAAGAAATGGGGAAAAAGAAGAAAGGAAAGAAGAAGATTTGGGATTAAGAAAGTTTTATTTATGGGTGTTGCAAATTGCAAGAGGAGAGGTTGATATATCCAAAGAGGCAAACAAAAAACATATGAGGTGGAATCTTCCTTTCTAAGTATGTGGATTGTGGACTATGTAATATGTTTACGTTTTCGTTTTCGTTCTTGTTTATAAGATTTTCTCGTTTATTTAGGGTCGTATTTTTTCATTGATCGAATTTAAGTTGCGACAAAATTTGAGATCGACTGATCTGATGAATATTATTTGATTAATCGAAAGATATGAATAAAGTTTTTAATTTGATTTGGTAGGTGTCATTTGAATAAAATAAGATATTTAGTGGGTGGATTTGGGGGATATTCGATTAATTGGGTTGATGTGTGTAAAATGACCTGGTGTGGGGGCAGCATGGCATAAGCTGGTTTCTATGGTGAGTGATCGATTCTAAAAAGTGTCGGTCTACAATTTGCCACGCCGAGTAGTAAGTTACTACTTACTAGTGCTCTCCTAGGCATGACTGCATGAGAATGATTTTTGCGTCTACTAGAAATGTCCTTCAAATCAGATCAACTAGAGTTTCACTCGAGTTTAATTCAACCGAGCTAAATCTCAAGCTTATATAGAGATAAACGCTTAAAGCCTATTCTAGCTGAATAATAGACTGATTTGTGATAAACTCGAATAACATAACCGATCAAAAGTTTGAGACATTAGGTTTCCAAATTTGTCTCGCCTTGATTCGATAATTGGCCCTGATCGAAACCATGAAAACATAACTAAATTGCCACAAAGATCGGGGAAGCAAATCTAAATCTAAATCTGAATACAATTTCTTAGCATATCAGCAAACGCAGTTAAAAATTACTTCCCTGAGGTCTGACTATTTGCTTATGATGCATTGCCGACATGGACTAAATTTGGTGTACACTCTACAAGCCAGGTTAACAGTTTTAACGGCTAAATTTTTGTCTTTTCGAAACCTTTGACCACACCAAACCTTGTCTCTTTTCTTGATTAATCCCTGACTGCTGTCAACTTGTCAAGTGCCAAAAAAACATGTTCAGTAAAATATAATTAGGATCTTGTTATGATTTGGTAAATAATTAAGGTGATCAGAATTATATTTAAGTAAATACGCATCTACGAGCTCGTCCAGTGCACAGTGCACTTTAGCAACCCAGCTGGTATACGTTGTCTTTAGGCCGCCAACTAACATAGTACTGCTGAGTGCTGACTAGTCTATTTCAGCTGCCCCTGCTCAAAGCTGGCTAAATAATACCCTCAGGCATCAACTATATTCATATAATCATATGATTATTATTTTATGAGATAAAAAATATGGGCTGATATATTCTTGGATGGTCGGATACGAGTTTTGATTTGAACCTGACTTGTTTAATGTTGATCTAACTGACTCGATCTACTAATATTATACAAGAATAATATGAGTAATGAATACCAAATTGTTTCATGATCAAGCTCGCTGCACCCTGCACTGTTTCTTTGAACATAACTTTTGACGTGTTGAGTTTTTGACCTAAACATCTAACGATGAGATTGTTTTGCCGAGTCTATGTAGGTACATTATATCTAATAAATTGTTAATTACAGAAACTAGAGAATGTTTCTGGTCCTAAATTATTCGATTATTGCTAATAATTTTTCAGGGTCTGATAAGTATTTTAATTTGTTTCTCAAACATTACTTGGCTTACCAATACTAATAAGACTAATCATCTAAGATGTACACTAGATTATGGAGGATTGGTGGTTAACTCGAAAGAGTAAAGTCACCAACACTGATTAATTAGGTCACCTATTCCCCTCAATGCGCTTGGTGGGAATCTAATATCAAAAGTTAGCTAATTAACAAAGTAGTAGCAATTAGACCATTAGTAATCAATTAGGTAGTACTAACTAGTGACAAGATTGTAAGAGGTTCCAGAAAACGATGTTGTCGACATCACTCGACGATCATGTACAAAATGTAATGTGTCTTTATCTCATATTCTTGTTATGTTTGAGATAAAATTTTATCTTACGCGGCCACATGATATTCATGACCTAAGTTCGATGGCAGTAATATTAAAATTGTTCTCCTGACTCGTTCCGAGGAAGGACAATACTCACTGCAGGTTGAGGATCCGTAAAGTTAGGATCTATACCGTATTCTACAACACGTTCCCTTCAAGTATACTACACACCCCCAAAACTTCACAAGAAAATCAAACGTTAAATTCCTCGAAAAGTCAAACGAAACCTCACTCGCTCCCCTGTCTCAAATATTACCGTTTGATCAAGATGGTTTCCAACGTCCAAATCGAAGAAGCCACAATCACAGCCATCCAACAAGCCTTTTCCCAAAACAAACTAACCTCTTCACAACTCGTTGACTACTACCTTAACCGAATCGAAACCTTAAACCCTGTCCTACGCGCAGTAGTCGAGGTTAACCCGGACGCTCGGGAACTCGCCAAGCGAGCCGAAGAGGACCGAGAGAATGCAGCCCGAAACGGCGAGGAGACGGGCGCGTTGCACGGTATTCCGGTTTTGCTGAAGGATACAATAGGGACCAATGATAAGTTGAGCACCACGGCGGGGTCTTACGCGCTTGTGGGGTCGAAAGTGGCGAGTGATGCTACCGTTGTGGAGCGGTTGAGGAATGCTGGAGCGGTTATTTTGGGGAAAGCGAGTTTATCCGAGTGGTATAAAATTCGGTCAATCGATCATCTTCCTAATGCTTGGTGCGCTCGAGCTGGTCAAGGAGTGGTTAGTCCTCTTTACAATTTTACTCTACTTTTCCCAAATCTTACAATTTACGCTTTGTATCATCATACTCCTATTTGGTATGTCATGCATTTGTCCTCATTTATTGTTTGCGTTCAAGTCGGATTATGTTAGGATTTGAAAATCGGGGTAGCAAAATGTAGTTGCGAAACTGTTTGGAAAATTAGGGTAGCTGAGTTTGTTTGACAAACTAAGAGAGACCTATAAGTTATGGTTGAGGTCGAGACGTCGAGTTAATGGTTATTTTACATTTGGGCAGTCGATGTCGCAACTAAATTGCTGTAACTTAGTGCACTTGGCAAGTTACCAAGTTGCTTGATAATACGATTGGTATAGGTGATCCTGTTTTGCTCTGCTTCTTAGTAACGTTTTTTTGTAATCAAGACGTAAGATATAGTTTATGTGTACATTGTACTGATATAATTTATTAATTAATGTAAAAACGTGTAGAACCCATACGTTAAGTCAGCTGACCCATGTGGCTCAAGCAGCGGTTCAGCAATATCTGTAGCAGCTAACCTGGTAGCTGTATCACTTGGAACTGACACTCATAGCTCCATCATCTGCCCCTCCGATCACAACTCTGTCGTCGGTCTCAGACCGACTGTCGGGCTTGTTAGCCGGGCTGGGGTCATACCCATATCATCCCGGCAAGACACTGTTGGGTAAGCTTAAGGATCATACAATAATGTATATGATCATAGACTCATAGTATGTTGATTTGACTATGCTTAAGTTTGATCAAATTTTTTGGGTGCATTGTGGATTTGCAGGCCTATATGTAGGACAGTTTCGGATTGTGTTTATGTGCTGGACGCGATTGTTGGACCAGACCCTAGGGACGAGGAAGCAACATCAAGAGCCTCCAAGTTTATACCACAAGGAGGATACAAGCAATTCCTTAACAAGGATGGACTGAAAGGGAAGAGAATAGGCATTGTTCGGCATCCTTTCGTCAGCTCCTTGCACGGATCAGTCGTTGCGAAAACTTTTGAACGCCATCTCGAAACTTTAAGGTGAAGATACACACATCCCTTTTTAACTACAGTAGTTATACATATGCTGGTTGAATCTAATGATGATTAGGGCGAAATTACAGGGAAAGAGGTGCAATTTTAGTGGACGACCTTGAAATTTCGAATGTTGGTGAAATTCTTAACCCTCATCAAAGTGGTGAAATTACAGCTATGATTGCTGATTTCAAGCATTCTATCAGTGACTATCTCAGGGAGCTCGAATTTTCTCCTGTGAGGTCTTTGGCCGATATAATCGCTTTTAACGTGAAAAATGCTGAACTGGTAAGGGCTCTAATTTTCTCGGTAGAGCTCAATTGAAAACAGCCTCTATATATATGTTGTAGTCCTTGACTCTAACTTTGTTTGTTACATTATGCAGGAAAAGACTAATGAGTATGGCCAAGATGGGTTTATAGAGGCCGAGAATATGGATGGAAACGAGAAGGAAATAAACGAGATAGTTGAGCATTTAGACCAACTATGCAAAGAAGGATTCGAGAAGATGATGGAAGATAATGAACTAGACGCGATGGTGAGTCCCGGTACAAAGGCTATACCGATAATGGCAATCGGAGGATACCCGGGAATTACTGTCCCGGCTGGTTATGATGAGCATGGAATCCCATTTGGGATTCTGTTCTCAGGGTTGAAGGGAACTGAACCGAAGCTGATTGAGATGGCTTATGGGTTTGAACAAGTGACCCTGGCTCGGAAACCTCCCCTGTTTGATTCCCCTGAATGGCAGGTTGACATTTGACTTGCTTCAGAATCAAGTATGTAGTTCTTAGTTCTTACATAATTGTTGAACATGTTTGTCACACTGCAATATTAGTTAAGACTTCACAATTGTCTCTTTTCTTTAACTTTTGCTTGGTTCGTAAACACAGCTTTTATGTTGAACAAGCTTTTGTTTACTCCATCTCTTCCATTGAATTGTTAGCGTTTGGTTTAAGTTTCTCCACACATATCGGAAGGAGGAACGGAGGGAGTATGATATAGACACCGGACTTTTAGTAATACAGATTGTTGAAAGGATATAATGATGTTCCCTCCACCGAGTCCACACACATATACACAAAGTACACTTCATTATTAATTACTTAATACATGAAATGAATCTTAGACAATATTACATATGATAAACTTTTCAAATAGTAATTGACCTTACAACTTACAAGTATTATAGAAAAATATGTCAAATACATTATACAACTTCAGAACTAAAGTTAAAAACTAGTACGAAAAATGTATTCGGTATAACTTACCTAGTCCTCCTAGGAGAAGTTGATAAACTATTTATATGTGTAGTTATGCGCAGTCTTCATCAGCTCTTGGTCTTATATGCTCTATGGGAGCATTGCCAAAGAGCTTTCTTATCCATCAAAAAACAAAGGAAATAAAGAAGAATGCCCCTCATTTTTTTCTAGGGCATTTGATTATATGAACCCCACCAAAACCTGTGTGGATGACAAAAATAATCCACGCTTTACTTTTTTTTTTTGGGTTTATGATCAGTAGTAAAATGAATTTAATTTTGTGTTAGAGTAGTAGTAGTATGGTGTGTGTCATAAGTTGATGAATGATGAGTGATCCAGAAGCTTCATAAAATGACCATCATCATCAATATTCTAAAGGCAGAGGAATTGATGAATTCCCTTGTGTTGAGCAAAGATCAAATATGTCTTCAAACATCACTGATCCTTTCAAATATTCCTTGAATTTGTCACATCCAATGTTTTCTTGGTGATCTACTGTAGGCTTGAATGTTGTTGCTGTCTCTGAAATGTTTATTTGTGGAAAATCCTCCATAGCTAAGGGTGGCAAGTTGAAGTAATTACTTGCCATTTGCATATCCTACAAAAAAGTCGAAAATTTCTCGTCAATATAATCCTAGTTAGCAGAACGTAGAAAACATATCGGTCACTAATATATAGAAATCCACTTTGACAAGATCAGATGTCCAAATAAGAAAGGTGAGGTGTTTAAATTGAAACGGAGGGAGTACTCCGTGACACCGATGGGAGCTAAAACCCATTCAAACACAAACAGACTGATATATATATATATATGAACAAAGATGTAGGGAAACAATGCAAAAAGAGATGGATTTTAGAGTGAAATATAGAGAGGAAAATGAGGG
>JBBYHQ010124680.1:0-27605 GCA_038382645.1 Spergularia azorica
TATTTTGCTCGGGCAGCTATTGCTGCTGGTGATTTTAATGCAACACGTGACTATGCTTCCCCATATGATGCGGATGGTCATGGAAGGTAAGTCACGTTTTGTTATTGTACCTGTAATTCCTTTTAACCCATTTAACTAATTTGGAGTGGTCTTGGGCCTATAACATCATGCCATTGCATTAGAACCAGTGTTCATATGGCATTTGGTTGAATCTTTAATGTTATATACCTGATCTTTCTTCTTCGCTTTGGCGTGCAAATGGTATATGACAGCCATACAGCATCAACAGCTGCTGGCAACTTTGAAACCGCTGTCACTGTTAATGGCTACAACTATGGGTATGCGAGTGGTATGGCTCCAGGGGCTAGGTAAGATGTCATAGCATGTAGCCTATCTTTATTTCATGACATACTAAAAGTGTTGCAATCATGATAAATTTAGCCAAGTAAGTTTTTAATGCATCACCCTTACTTGAATAGGATTGCTGTCTACAAAGCTCTCTATACATTCGGAGGTTATATGTCAGATGTCGTGGCTGCTGTGGATCAGGTCTCGTTATTAAATGCATTGAAAAATTCTTAATCCTTTGTCTCTGCACATTTAAGGAGGGGAACAAAGAGATGACAAACTAAAGCAAGAAAACCTTTTTTTTTTTTAATTTTCAATGGCATTGTCACTTCAATGACCTTTGTTTCCTGTCTAGGCTGTAGAAGATGGAGTGAATATACTGAGTCTTTCTATTGGGCCATCTAGTGTCCCACCTGGTCCTTCTGCTTTCCTTAATGTCCTAGAGATGGAGCTACTGTTTGCGACAAAGGCTGGTGTTGTTGTGATTCAAGCTGCTGGTAATGGCGGTCCTCTATCAAGTTCTATCCTTTCATTTAGCCCGTGGATTACGACTGTTGCTGCCTCCATTATTGATCGCAAGTACAACAGTTCTATAATATTAGCCAATGGGCACAGCTTGTCTGGCATGGGCCTTGCACGTAAGTAAAACTCCTGACTATTCAAACTTTCATACTCCGTACCACATACGTATTTGCTTTTATTTTGTTACTATCCTCTGGTTTTTTCCTCAAAAATCTTCTCTTCATTTACAGCTCCTTCCCCCGGAGAAGGTCTTTTCCCCGTGGCTGCAGCAGCTGATGTTTGTCGGCACAATGCTAGTATTGGTCTTATTGAAAGCTGCCAAAATCCTGAACCTTTTATTCCAGCCCTGGCTCATGGAAAACTCATTATCTGTACTTACACGTATGATTTTGAGTTTGATTCAGCTAGCATCATCCGAGTTGCTGAAACAATTCGTATCATAGGGGCAGCTGGATTTATTATGACAATGGATCCCGATGTAAGTTCTGAGGAAGTTAAAGGTACCACTGTGCCACTAGGGGTGCCAGGAATTGTCTTAAACAACATAGAAGCTTCTACGGTACGTGTTGTGACCCTCATGTCAAAGCGCAGCAATTTTCTGAAAACATAGATTTTGCCTTTTCAGTTCCGTTCATCTCTTTCCCAATCACTTCCCTAGATCAATTAATATAGTGCATTTCACCCCAGGGCTTTAATTTTCATCTGTAAACCTTTCCAAATCTTTTGGACTAGCTGAACTGGTGCACCCAGCTTGCTTTACAGTTAGTGCTAAACTTGTGCTATTGTATTCTATTGGAAGGCACTCTGGCAGTACTACAACATGAGGACTCTTAGGGGTAGAACTGGAAAAGCGATTGCTTTCACGGCGACAGCAAGGATTTTAGATGGAAGACAGGCAACGTACACTGGTCAAGCACCAATTGTGGCAGCATACTCATCGAGGGGGCCTGATGTGAACAATGCTCTTCTGCAGACAGCTGATGTCCTGAAACCCACTGTCATGGCTCCTGGTACTTCTATCTGGGCTGCCTGGAGTCCAAACAGTGAGGGCGATCAATATGCAAAAGGTACGATTTTCACCAAATGACTCAAAAATTTTGATTACCGCAACAATCTGTCATATATTTGTGTTTGAAGTCTAGGCTGAATTTTTTCTACTAAGAAGAAGCAGAGACATTTATCCTGGTCAAATAACTAAAAGTGCAGTAAATCATCATAATTGAAATAGCTTTCATTTGGCTCTAGCTTAGCATCTCATAAATTTTTCATTCACTTAGGTCAAAAGTTTGCTCTAGTTTCGGGAACCAGCATGGCGACTCCTCATGTTGCCGGTGTTGCTGCATTAATAATGCAAAAACACCCTCAGTGGAATCCTTCTGCTGTAATTTCAGCGATGATGACGTCTACAGATATAGCTGATAAATCTGGCAATCCCATCTTGGCACAAGAGAACAACCAGTTATCACCAGCCACTCCATTTGATTATGGGGCAGGAGCGATTAATCCTTCTCGAGCGATCGACCCTGGGCTTGTGTTTGTCTCCAAGTACAAGCACTATGTACAATTTCTGTGTGCTGTCCCAGGGGTGGATGAAGAGTCTGTTAGACGAGCTATTGGCGTAGGATGCCCCAGTAGCCGAAAAGCTTGGTGCTCAGACCTCAATACCCCCACTGTGACAATCTCAAATTTAGTGGGCACAAGGAAAGTGATTAGGACTGTGACGAATGTTGGTGAGGAGCCTGAGACCTACAATGTCACAGTGACAGAGCCAGCCGGCGTGAAAATCAAGGTCACGCCACATTTGTTCACTATTTATCAGAATGCTACTCGCCGACTGAAGCTCGTGCTTGAAGCAACAGATGCGACCAATGCTTATAGCTTTGGTGAGATGTTACTGCAAGGCAACCAGGGCCATGTTGTTCGAGTCCCGATCACTGTCTATGTAAGTAGTATACTAGGATCGTAAATTTCCGAGTGCTAGACTTAGGAAGAGTTGGAATAAATCATGCAATTTTTTGTGACATACACTATTGAAATCCACAACCCCCAAAAGTTCAGATATTCCTATGAAATTGAGCCACTTTATATTCTCATAAAAGCATGATTCATCATCAACATACACACCTCGTTCGTGTGATCAAACTGCGAATATATAACTTCCGAAGTGGACAGTTATGTTTGTGAAGCCTCATTGAACATGTAACTCATTCATACTTGTAATTCCTACTGCTCTGTCCCATTGCAGAACCTTTGCTTGAAAGTAATCTGCCAATACAAAAACTACACAATGACCTGTGCTACTAGATCGTTTGGCAAGCTACATCGCCGGCATAATTCTAGTTGTGTATGGTGCTCTGCAACCCAAACACGAGTATGTATCTTAAAACTTAAACACAGACACGAAATTCACAGCGCATTTTTCATTGTGCTCTCAATTCTACCCCAAGATGCACCAAAATTCAAGCTATCATTAATCAAGCATAAGTATGTTACTAAATCACTAACAAAGAATTCGAGGGAGCAAAATCTGGAACGCACCCCATCTTAAGTTACACATTTATCTTTGGGGCGAAAATTTCACAGTGAGAAGGGCTAGTCTTTCTTGGTCTCCTCTTGCCATGTTGCTTGCCATTGCTTGTCGTAGAAAGTTGACTCATCTAGGAGCTTCTTCAAGTTGTCAACATCTTCGTTCTTGCGAATAAATAGCACGCCAAGAACAGCAACAAATAGCAATGTTTTGCAGAAGAAGTTACTCATTTGATCAACAACCCCTACACCAGTTAAGCTATCAACAAAGTACGACATGAAGAAACCTATCATTGCAGCACGACCTGCACAATAGTCACCCAAAGAGAAGGATTAGTTAATGAGCGCGTCTTAGGCATACTTGATTATTTCGTTTGCATTTCAAGGAGTGCAGACAAACCATTGAGAAGCTCAGCCTCTGGAAGGTGGAATCTCTTAATCCATGCCCACCATGGAATGATAGAAGTGTCGAAAATGATAGGTTCATTATTGCTGGTTGACTCTGGGTAAGTTTCTAGAAACTTCCTCCTCTTTGCCTCTGGAAAATAAATCACCACGAACAATCAGGACATTAAAAAAAGATTCAGAAGTCATTACTGTCTCATTATTCATGTCCGAGCTCTCAATTGAGATGAGGAACAAATGAAATGATTTATAACATGGTATGTGGAGGCAGAATTTCAAAATTAACAAAGCACAAGCAAGTTGCACATAACTCTAGATCAATTTTATTTACCATCCTGATTCCTGGTGCTAACAAAGGCAAACGCCAAGGATGTTTCTTTATGATTGCCAAATGCCCACCAAAGTACACAATTTCACAAACATAAGACGTCTTCGATCCACCACTTACAAATCAGTATATCAGGTTGTGACCATACACAACAAGTTCAACCAGCAAGCATGTGTGAATTGATACACCAAGCATATAACAAGATTTCCAAAATCAAAAGTACTTGTTATCTTTACTCCAGATTACAAGGATGGGTTATCTTTACATTCAGGAGTCTTCAAGTAGACATCATATCAAGTCCAGTGCATCCTATGATTAGAACTTCACCCAAATAGATAAACTATAGCTTTAATTTCATCCCCAAAATAGTATTTTCATGACCAGTTGAAATACAGATCTATAGCGCCAGAAACAAGCTAAATCAATCCTCCAAATCCCCAAATCAAGCACACCAGTTGACACCCTTGTCGATATGCGAAATCTTTAACTCCAACCATCATCATGCACACTCGAAATTAGACTCATGTGCATTCTAATTGAACAAATTCATTGTCTTCTAGGCCCAACCACATACAAGATGAGGCATTTGCAATCTACATACTGCATGCAGCAAGGAATTAACCAATCTGACCTCCAAAACAAACATTTCCTAACTAATTAATCCAATATCACATGACCAAATTCACAACAAATTTAAAAACTAACAACAAATTAGTTCTTGAACTAACCCAGCAACAAGTTGTAATTAATCTGAAATCACATGAAAAAAAGAAGAAAACTTTCACATAAAATAGCTCAAGCTTACTCATTAAAAGTAACAAAAGTTTAATTCTTGGGGAAAAAAAGAGGAAGAACTGACCAGCATCAATAACAGCATCCCAGTTGGTAGAGCCATCTTTGATAAACTGCTTCAAATCCCAAGTGCCATTAACCCATCTGGTGTCCTTAAACTTATTGAGTGTAGCAGAAGCTTCAACTGACTCAATGGGACCCACACTGTCCTCACTTTTTTCCATTTTGGGCTTAACTGGCTCAGATTGGGATGGGGTTGGGGTGGGTGCTTCTTCTACAAGCTTCTCTTCAGGAACAGGGACATCAGGAGTGACAAGAGCACCAGTGCCATTGTCAGATGAAGAGGCTCTAATAGAGAGGTGGGTTTTTCTGGGTTTGTGGAAAGAAGCTTGAAGATGAAGATAAGGTTTGAGGGTGAAGTGAAGGGGTTTAGAAGAGGGTGGTGGAGAGAGAGTGTGAGTTGGAGAAGAAGAGGAGGAGAGTAAAGCCATTGTTGTCATCTCTTTGATTCGATTGGATTGCTTATCTTGCTTATTTATATTATGGGGATATCAATCAATCAATATGAATATGAAGAGAAGATTGCTCCTCCTCACTTCCTCAGTCAGTCCTCAAAGAGAGAGTGAGAGAGCATGGGGGTTAGGATGAGCTCTTTTGGTAAGAGGAAGAACAAAGCATGGGTTGGATTGCAATTTGCAAGAATACAAAATACTTTTGATTTTTTGAGGCTCATTACCTCATCCTGTCATCTTCATTCATAAGTTACTACAGTATTAATAATCAATGTTTGCTTAGTAATTTGAGTTTTGGGGGATGCAATTCTTGGCAAAATGCATATGGGGGAGGTTCATTTGTGGCTCATTTTCAATTTGTTCATTCTACTTTTGTTTTGCCTCAAATAGTTTAAGCCTCTCTCAACTTGCATGAGTGTGTTAGTCTAGGCCACTTAATTGTGGTCATTCACAACAATCACTTATGAAGCACACGTCATCTTGAACAAGCCAGCGTACGGAGTATTACAATTATTACACTTTTTATAATTTAATAATGTTTGTTGTAAAATTATCAATGTTTAATAGAAAAAAAAATGATTGATTATGTGCATACGTCATCTAGCAAGTTTTTGATCATGTTAATTCATCACGTCTATTCATTTACATCCCCACATTGGCTATATTGCATGCATATCACTTTTTTGTTTTTCAATAGTTGATGCCTCTGTTCTTACAAATTACGGTACTCCTCAATAGTGTAATGTGATGATGGACGATGGAGGATCCTCAATAAACAAATGTAAGAAGGCATAAACATTATCTCTTTTGTTTTGGGCCGACAAATAATTAGCCTCTTAGATTTACCAGAGTGACCCGGCCCATCCCAATGAGTCGGATCCAAAAAAAGAGCAGCAGGTGGTACGATATTGATTCATTATCTAGTATCTACACCGCGGGTGGGAAACCAGAGTAGTGTCGTCTCTCAGTTTCTCTCTCTCTCTTTCCCAAAAATGGCAGCAGCCATGGCGTCTTCTTCTTCACTCTTCTCAACAACACGTATGCACTCCCCGTCTCCCTCCAAACCTTCTCCCCTTCGATTCAAACCACCTTCTCTATCTACCAATTTCACCGCCCCTTTCGTCGGCGGCAGCGTCTCCGGCGACTTCTCCGGCCACAAGCTCCGACCTCAATCCCTCAACCCCGCAACCACCTCCGCCCGCCCTAAGCGCGGCGTCGTCACCATGGTATTAATTTAATTTCTGCAAAAGGGTTGAATTAATATACAGTTTATTGTGCATATACTAATTCTGGGTGCAAATTCAAATCGATTTGAAAAGGCTGGTGATGTTTAATTGGATTGGTTTAATTGGCGTGTTGCATAGTTTCTTGTTATGAATAATTATCTGTATGCTATACTAGGTGAAAAAGTGGTAATGATGAGCACTATGTTGATATATCTGCTTTGGGTTAAGACACTCTTACTCGTTTTTTTGAAGACTGCATATGTGATGGAGCTTGAAAATGATAACTTCCATTAGTCGACTGCGGAGTAGTGACTCTTTGAAAGGCTTATGATGGTGTGGCATTGCTCAAAACAATATCCATACCGGGTTGAGATACCTTGAATGTCAATTTACGAGTTAAGAGTCCATAGAACCAGAGTAGATCAATTTGCATATGAGGACATTATCAGAGCTTCTCATGCTTGTGAGTTGTAACCCATATATAAAAGGAGTGGTGGTATCCAATTAGTTAAAAAAAAAAAAAACCATAATGTGCCTAAAGGGCTAATTAAGGAACCAACCCTCATATCCAATAAAATTACTCAAAGGCTATCCATGCTAAACTTTTGACAACATTCCCTACTTACAAAAAAGAAAAATGATCAAAAAGTGGTCGAAACAAGTTTAATCCACAAATTTAGCCCATAAGAAAATGTCTCACGCACTTATAGGTAACATTATGGTTTTCCAAAAAAAAAAAATATTAGACCCAAACCTATGATAGGCCCAAAAATCGGTGAATAACGCACGCTAGCCTCAATGCCCTCAACGAGGAACTCGCATTCATCCATCAAGGGAACTCCAAGGCATTCATTCATCCACGGTTTTTGGCGCAAAATGACCCTGCAAAAAAAACATCTCATATTTTTGCTGAAGCCTCTAGAGCTCATATTTTGTGTTTGAGCAAAATATTGGAGCCAAAGAGCTATAAGCGGCTCAAAAAATTGGCAAAACCATTTTGCTAGCCTTAACAAGTGTCGATGCCAAAAGGGTTTAAAGAACATCCAGTATACAAGAACCAGCCCTCATATCAAACAAGGGAAGTCCAAGGCTGTCTAAAATAAAGTTTTGACAACTTTTGGCTCCTTTCAAAATTTCCGGTCAAAATGGCCGAAATTGAAGTATATTATACACGGTTTTTGCCCCAAAATCGCCCCGTAACAAAAATGGCTCAAATTTTGTTGGAAGCCTCTAGGGCACATATTATGTGTTTGAGCAAATTATTGGAGCCAAAGACCTATCGTAGGTTACAAAAATTTGCAAAACCATTACGCTAGCCTTCTAAGGGTCGTTTGCCGAAACGGTTTAAAGAACATACCGTATACAAGAACCTGCCCTCCTATCAAACAAGGGAAGTCCAAGGCTGTCTGTGGTGAAGTTTTTGACAACTTTTGGCTCCTTTAAAAAATTTCGGTCAAAATTGGCCGAAATTGAAGTATATTATCCACAGTTTTTGCCCCAAAATCGCCCCGTAACAAAAATGGTGCAAATTTTGGTGGAAGCATCTAGGCCTCATATTATGT
This sequence comes from Spergularia azorica, assembly GCA_038382645.1. Lineage (NCBI taxonomy): Eukaryota > Viridiplantae > Streptophyta > Magnoliopsida > Caryophyllales > Caryophyllaceae > Spergularia > Spergularia azorica. Next base: position 8,222 of record JBBYHQ010124680.1, read on the forward strand.
GATTGAGCAAAATATTGGTGCCAAAGACCTATAGTAGGTTACAAAAATTTGCAAAACCATTACGCTAGCCTTCCAGGGGTCATTTGCCGAAAGGGTTTAAAGAACATCCCGTATAGAAGAACGTGCCCTCATACCAAGCAAGGGAACTCCAAGGCTGCCTATGATAAAGTTTTGACTACTTCTGGTTCGTTTCAAAATTTTAGGTCAAAATTTGCCGAAATTGAAGTATATTATCCACGGTTTTTGCCCCAAAATCCCCCCGCATCAAAAAAAACTTAAAATTTGGTGGGAGCCTCTAGGACTCATATTATGTGGTTGAGCAAAATATTGGAGCCAAAGACCTATGGTAGGTTACAAAGATGGTCAAAACCATTACGCTAGCCTTATAGGTGTCATCGCCGAAAGGGTTTAAAGAACATCCCGTATACAAGAACCTGCCCTCATATCAAGCAAGGGAACTGCAAGGCTGCCTATGATAAAGCTTTGACAACTTTTGGCTCCTTTCAAACTTTGGTCAAAATTAGCCCTAATTGAAGTATATTATCCACGGTTTATCCCCAATATCGCCCCGTAACAGAAGTAGCTGAAATTTTGGTGGAAGCATCTGGGGCTCTTATAATGTGGTTGAGCAAAATATGGGAGCCAAAGACCTATGGTAGGCTACCAAAATTTGCAAAACCATTACGCTAGCCTTCTAGGGGTCGTTTGCCAAAACTTTTGAAAGAACTTCCCGTATACAAGAGCCAGCCCTCATATCAAACAAGGGAAGTCCAAGGCTGTCTAAAATACAACTTTGACAACTTTTGGCTCCTTTCAAAATTTCCGGTCAACATTGCCCGAAATTGAAGTATATTATCCACGATTTTTGCCCCAAAATCTCCCCGTAACAAAAATAGCTCAATTTTTTGTGGAAGCCTCTAGGGCTCATATTATGTGGTTAAGCATAATATTGGAGCCAAATACCTATGGTAAGTTACAAAGATTTGCAAAACCATTAAGCTAGCCTTATAGGTGTCGTTGCGGAAACGGTTTAAAGAACATCCCGAATAGAAGAACCTGCCCTGATATAAAACAAGGGACCTCCAAGGCTGTCTATGATAAAGTTTTGACAAGTTTTGGCTCCTTTAAAAAATTTGGTCAAAATTGGCCGAAATTGAAGTATATTATCCACAGTTTTTGCCCTGAAATCGCCCCCTAACAAAAATGGCACAAATTCTGGTAGGAGCCTCTAGGGCTCATATTATGTGGTTGAGCAAAATATTGGAGCCAAAGACCTATGGTAGGTTACTGAGATTTGCAAAACCATTAAGCTAGCCTTACAGGTGTCGTTGCCGAAATGGTTTAAAGAACATCCCGAATAGAAGAACCTGCCCTCATATCAAACAAGGGAACTCCAAGGCTGTCTATGATAAATTGACAACTTTTGAATCCTTTCAAAAATTTGGTCAAAATTAGCCGAAATTGAATTATATTATCAACGGTTTTTGCCCCAAAATCACCCCGTAGCACAAGTAGCTCAAATTTTGGTGGAAGCCTCTAGGTCTCATATTATGTGTTTGAGCAAATTATTGGAGCCAAAGACCTATGGTAGGCTACAAAACTTTGCAAAATCATTACGCTAGCCTTCTAGCGGTCGTTTGCCGAAACGGTTTAAAGAACATCTCGTATACAAGAACCTACCCTCATATCAAACAAGGGAAGTTAAAGGCTGTCTATGATAAAGTTTTGACAAGTTTTGGCTCCTTTCAAAAATTTGGTAAGTATTATCCACAGTTTTTGCCTCGAAATCGCCCCGTAACAAAAATGGCTCAAATTATGGTAGGAGCCTCTAGGGCTCATATTATGTGGTTGAGCATAATATTGGAGCCAAAGACCTATGGTAGGTTACAAAGATTTGCAAAACCATTAAGCTAGCCTTAGAGGTGTCGTTGCCGAAACGGTTTAAAGAACATCCTGAATAGAAGAACCTGCCCTCATATCAAACAAGGGACCTCCAAGGCTGTGTATGAAAAAGTTTTGACAACTTTTGAATCCTTTTAAAATTTTGGTCAAAATTCGCCGAAATTGAAGTATATTATCCACGGTTTTTGCCCCGAAATCGCCCTGTAACAAAAATGGCTCAAATTATGGTAGGAGCCTCTAGGGCTCATATTGTGTGGTTGAGCAAAATAATGGAGCCAAAGACCTATGGTAGGTTTCAAAATTTGGCAAAACCAGTACTACAGGTGTCGTTGCCGAAATGGTTTACAGAACATCCCGAATAAAAGAACCTACCCTCATATCAAACAAGGGAAGTCTAAGGCTGTCTATGATAAAGTTTTGACAACTATGACATATCCTTTCAAAAATTTGGTCAAAATTGGTCGAAATTGAAGTATATTATGCACAGTTTTTGCCCCAAAATCGCCTTGTAACAAAAATGGCTCAAATTTTGGTGGAAGCCTAGAGGGCTCATATTATTTGGTTCAGCATAATATTGGAGCGAAAAACCTATGATAGGTTACAAAAATTGGCAAAACCGTTACGCTAGCCTTCCAAGGGTCGTTTGCCGAAAGGGTTTAAAGAACATCCCGTATACAAGAACCTACCCTCATATCAAACAAGGGAAGTCCAAGGCTGTCTATGATAAAGCTATGACAACTTTTGGCTCCTTTAAAAAATTTAGTCAAAAGTGGCCGAAATTGAAGTATATTATCCACGATATTTTCCCCATAATCGCCAATTGGCTCAAATTTGGGTGGATGCCTCTAGGGCTCATATTATGTGGTTGAGCAAAATATTGGAGCCAAAGACCTATGGTAGGTTACAAGAATTGGCAAAACCATTACGCTGGCCTTCCCGGGGTCGTGTGCCGAAAGGGTTTAAAGAACATCCCGTATACAAGAACCTACCCTCATATCAAACAAGGGAAGTCCAAGGCTGTCTCTGATAATGTTTTGACAACTTTTGGCTCCTTTCAAAAATTTGGTCAAAAGTGGCCGAAATTGAAGTATATTATCCACTATTTTTTCCCCAAAATCGCTCCGTAACAGAATTAGCTCAAATTTTGGTGGAAGCCTCTAGGGCTAATATTATGTGCTTGAGCAAAATATTGGAGCCAAAGACCTATGGTAGGTTACAAAAATCGGCAAAACCATTACTCTAGCCTTTTAGGTGTCGTTTGCCGAAAGGGCTTAAAGCACATCCCGTATAGAAGAACCTGCCCTCATATCAAACTAGGGAAGTCCAAGGGTGTCTATGATAAAGTTTTGACAACTTTTGGCTCCTTTCGAAAATTTGGTCAAAAGTGGCCGAAATTGAAGTATATTATCCACGATTTTTTCCCCAAAATTGCCCCGTAACAGAATTGGCTCAAATTTTAGTGGAAGCCTAGAGGGCTCATATTATGTGGTTGAGCAAAATATTGGAGCCAAAGACTATGGTAGGTTACAAAAATCAGCAAAACCGTTACGCTAGCGTTATAAGGGTCGTTTGCCGAAAGGGTTTAAAGAACATCCCGAATGGAGGAACCTGCCCTCATATAAAACAAGGGGAGCCCAAGGATGTCTATGATAATGCTTCGACAACTTTTGGCTCCTTTCAAAAATTTGGTCAAAATTGGCCGAAATTGAAGTATAGTATCCACGGTTTTTGCCCCAAATTCACCCCGTAACAAAAATCGCTCAAATTATGGTGGAAGCCTCTAGGGTTCATATTATGTGTTTGAGCAAAATATTGGAGCCAAAGACCTATGGTAGGTTACAAAAATTGGCAAAACCAGTACTCTAGTGTTCGATGGGTCGTTTGCCGAAAGGGTTTAAAGAACATCCCATATACAAGAACCTACCCTCATATCAAACAAGGGAAGTCCAAGGCTGTCTATGATAAAGTTTTGACAACTTCTGGCTCCTTTCAAAAATTTGTCAAAATTGGCCGAAATTGAAGTATATTATGCACAGTTTTTGCCCCAAATCGCCTTGTAACAAAAATGGCTCAAATTTTGGTGGAAGCCTCTAGGGCTAATATTATGTGGTTGAGCAAAATATTGGAGCCAAAGACCTATGGTAGGTTACAAAAATCGGTAAAACCATTACTCTAGCCTTATAGGTGTCGTTTGCCGAAAGGGTTTAAAGAACATACCATATAGAAGAACCTGCCCTACTATCTAACAAGGGAAGTCCAAGGGTTTCTATGATAAAGTTCCTACAAGTTTTGGCTCATTTCAAAATTTTAGTCAAAAGTGGCTGAAATTAATGTATATTATCCACGATTTTTTCCCAGAAATCGCCCCGTAACAGAATTAGCTCAAATTTTGGTGGAAGCCTCTAGGGCTAATATTATGTGGTTGAGCAATATATTGGAGCCAAAGACCTATTGTAGGTTACCAAAATCGGCAAAACCTGTACGCTAGCCTTATAAGGGTCTCTTTGCCGAAAGGGTTTAAAGAACATCCTGAATGGAGAAACCTGCCCTCATATCAAACAGGGGAAGTCCAAGGCTGTCTATGATAAAGTTTTTACAACTTTTGGCTCCTTTCAAAATTTTGGATTAAATTAGCCGAAATTGAAGTCTATTATCCACGGTTTTCCCCAAAATCGCCCCGTAACAGAATTGGCTCAAATTTGGGTGGATGCCTCTAGGGCTCATATTATGTGGTTGAGCAAAATATTGGAGCCAAAGACCTATGGTAGGTTACAAGAATTGGCAAAACCATTACGCTGGCCTTCCCGGGGTCGTGTGCCGAAAGGGTTTAAAGAACATCCCGTATACAAGAACCTACCCTCATATCAAACAAGGGAAGTCCAAGGCTGTCTCTGATAATGTTTTGACAACTTTTGGCTCCTTTCAAAAATTTGGTCAAAAGTGGCCGAAATTGAAGTATATTATCCACTATTTTTTCCCCAAAATCGCTCCGTAACAGAATTAGCTCAAATTTTGGTGGAAGCCTCTAGGGCTAATATTATGTGCTTGAGCAAAATATTGGAGCCAAAGACCTATGGTAGGTTACAAAAATCGGCAAAACCATTACTCTAGCCTTTTAGGTGTCGTTTGCCGAAAGGGCTTAAAGCACATCCCGTATAGAAGAACCTGCCCTCATATCAAACTAGGGAAGTCCAAGGGTGTCTATGATAAAGTTTTGACAACTTTTGGCTCCTTTCAAAATTTGGTCAAAAGTGGCCGAAATTGAAGTATATTATCCACGATTTTTTCCCCAAAATTGCCCCGTAACAAAAATGACTCAAATTTTGGTGGAAGCCTCTAGGGCTCATATTATGTGTTTGAGCAAAATATTGGAGCCAAAGACCTATGGTAGGTTACAAAATTGGCAAAACCAGTTCTCTAGCCTTCGATGGGTCGTTTGCTGAAAGGGTTTAAAGAACATCCCGTATACAAGAACCTCCCTCATATCAAACAAGGGAAGTCCAAGGCTGTCTATGATAAAGTTTTGACGACTTTTGGCTCCTTTCAAAAATTTGGCAAAATTGGCCGAAATTGAAGTATATTATCCACGATTTTTTCCCCAAAATCGCCCCGTAACAAAAATGGCTCAAAATTTTGGTGGAAGCCTCTAGGGCTAATATTATGTGGTTGAGCAAAATATTGGAGTTAAAGACCTATGGTAGGTTACAAAAATCGGCAAAACCAGTACTCTTGCCTTTTAGGTGTCGTTTGCCGAAAGGGTTTAAAGCACATCCCGTATAGAAGAACCTGCCCTAATATCAAACTAGGGAAGTCCAAGGGTGTCTATGATAAAGTTTTGACTACTTTTGGCTCCTTTCAAATTTGGTCAAAATTAGCGGAAATTGAAGTGTATTATCCACGGTTTTTGCGTCAAAATTGCCCGTGACTGAAGTAGCTCAAATTTTGGTGGAAGCCTCTAGGGCTCATATTATGTGGTTGAGCAAAATATTGGAGTCAAAAACCTATTATAAATGCCAAAATTGACAACAAAACACACGCTCGCCTTTACTGGTGACGTGTGCCGAAAAGGCTTGAAGAATTTCCCTAATAGAGGAACCAGCCTCCATATCCAATAAGGGGGTACTCCATAAATGTCTTTGACTAATTTTGAGAACATTTAGTAAATTTGAAATATGTGGTGAAAATTGGCAAAAATCAAAGTGTATATATCCACAGTTTTTGGGCAATGGCTCAATTTTTTATGGAAGCCTCTTTGGGGTCACATTATGAGTTTCTGCAAAATACTAGAGCTTAAAAGCTATGGTAGATCCCAAAAATCGTGCGCTGGCCTCTACGGGTGACTACTATGCCGAAATGGCTTATAGAACTTCCCTAACAGAGTAACTAACCTCCATATCTAATACAACAAGGGTGTTCTATGACCGTACCGTATATTTTTAAGCAAATTTGGCAACTTTATTAAAAGTGGTCGAAATCAGCAAAAATTGAAGTATATATAATCCACTGTTTTTGGCCCAAAACTGTCCTAAATGTAGACGATACAAATTTTTGTGGAAGCCCCTAGGGGTCGTATTACGGGTTTTAGCAAAATATCAGAGCTATGGTAGGTCCCAAAATAGGCTACCCTCAACTCATGCCAATAAGGGCTTAACGAACTCTTTAACAGAGGAACCGGGTCTCATATCCAAGGAGGTACTCCATAGCTGTCCAATATAAAATTTTGAGAACATTTGGCTGATTTTAAAATTGGCCTAAGTTAGCCAAAATTGAAGTGTATCATCCATTATTTTTGGCCCAAAATGTCCATGTAACAAAAACAGATCAAATTTTTGTGGGAGCTCCTAGGGGTCATAAGACTCTTAACATGTGGTTTGGAAAACTATTAGAGCTATTATCCTGATGGAATGTTATCTTTAGTAATCTTATCTACAAAAAGATGGAATGTCAAGTCGGTGAAAATGTAACAGTTGACTCTTGGCTCTAGCTACTAAACAGCCTGTTAAAACAAACTTTGAACTCTTGGTGCATAGGCGAAAACAAACTAATTGACTATCGTTCAGCAACTTGTCAAACTGGTTGATTTCTTAATGACAAAGGACTTCCTTTTTCTTTTTGCTATTTGCAGTAGACTAGCTTAATTGCTGCACCATCCTTTTTACCCACTGAAACTAGCATATACTTCATGTTTCAACAAAATTTTCTGCTTTGTTTTCTTGTGTTAGAATGTACTTCATCTTTCTACAATCCTGTGAGAGCTTGTGCTGTTGCTGAACACTCGGTTGATTTTGACAAATGACAGGTCATACCTTTCTCTAGGGGAAGTGCTTGGGAGCAACCACCTCCAGATTTGGCCTCTTATTTATACAAGAACCGAATAGTTTATTTGGGCATGTCTCTTGTGCCTTCTGTGACCGAGCTGATACTTGCAGAATTTCTTTATCTTCAATATGAGGACGAGGAGAAGCCAATTTATCTGTACATTAATTCAACAGGCACAACAAAGGTGTCCAATTCTCTCTTAGTTTCTTGAATGTATCATATAAACAGGGTCTTGCAGAGTCACTATGCCCAATCTTTCGAAGTTGCTCCTTATGTCAAATCTTGATGTTTATACGTGTTTATCTTGTTGATGATATTCTTAATGCAACTTCGTAGTTACTCTCAGCCCCTTTTGTGCAACTTTTAATGTTTAAATCCCTTTTCTCTTTTTGTAGGGCGGGGAGAAGTTGGGTTACGAAACAGAGGCTTTTGCAATATATGATGTTATGAGGTTGTAATTATGGCTTTCGTCATGTAACTATTTTTTGGTATACGTTACTAATTATCCAGAAGTCTATATTACTAGTACTTGGGTTTCTGATTTTTAAACGCTTATACTTGTGACTTTTGCTCATTCATGTGAATTTATTTACTTTTATTGGACAGGGCGGTGACAAACTAATTCCTAAGCAATTTAATGTTAAAAAAAACTATCTCATTCCCAGTTAGGTGCTGTGTTGATGTTGAGTTCTTTATGTTTTCGCAGGTATGTGAAGCCACCTATTTTCACCCTCTGTGTCGGTAACGCCTGGGGAGAGGCAGCCTTGCTTTTGGCTGCTGGTTCAAAGGGGAACCGTGCAGCATTGCCATCCTCAACTATTATGATGAAGCAGGTTGTTATTACTGGGGATTCACAATTTAGTCCTTTTTTCATTCTTTTGTAGCTTTGAAGCTGGTTTGGGATTAAGCGCATGCAAAATTTATCATGATATGAAGAAACCTTATGTAATTTCTGCAGCCAATTGCAAGATTCCAAGGTCAAGCGACTGATGTCGAGTTGGCTAGGAAAGAAGTGACCAATGTGAAGGCGGAGTTGGTAATACGAGGAACTTTTACATTGTCTTTTCTTATTAGTTCAAGTTGACGTATGATTGGTATCAATCCTTGCTATGCAATGATTTCCTGGGACCATGAACCTTGCACCACTCATTCGTAGTTATCCATTAACATTTAGATCTAATGAACCTGGGAAATGAGGGGATAACATATCCCATGACATTTGGCAGGTCAAGCTGTTTTCAAGACATATTGGTAAACCTCCTGAGGAGATTGAAGCTGACATTAGGCGCCCTAAATATTTCAGCCCTAGTGAAGCAGTTGACTATGGTATCATTGATAAGGTAATTCAAAAATCCAATTCTCAAGTAGTGTACTTCTGCATCTGCAATCTGATTTTACCTGTCATAAAAGCCTTATTGTTAATGCCATACAGGTTGTGTACAACGAAAGGAGCCCCGGTGACAGGGGAATCGTTGCAGACCTGAAAAAAGCACAGTTTATTTAGAACATGTGTGTTCATCACATGGGGATCGGGACTTTGGTTGAGGTAACCTTCTAGTACTTTTTCCAGTTAGCCGAAAATCAATTAGCCAATATTTCACAATTAGGTCTCATGTTTTGACATGTTGTGTGATTGAGTACATGGACGCTAGGTTGTGACTTGTGAACATGAACCTCCTGACAGATGTTGTAGTTTTTTAAATGTCATTCTTGCCAACTTTCCTTTAGGAGAACCATAATAGGGTTCTGGTGTGGTTGAGATAGTCTCTGTCAGCCCTAGGCTCCTAATGTGTATCTTTCTGTGCTGGAACATTGCCGGAGATATGTCTTGGATGGTACTCGTTTCAGTTTGTTAGTTGTGATCTCAAATAACAATGGCTCATTTTTGTAACAGTTGGCAACTATCAGACTATAGCATGTTTAAATGACAGACTTGTTCAAATGTTGTACTCTTTGTTGCCTTTACTTGTCTTGCATTTGTTGGGCAACAAGCTGAACATTGGTTGTCAATGCAGCTCCTGGCTGTACTGTACATATAGTTTTAGTGTCTCCAAGTTTAGTATAAATGTATAACCACCACATGTGTAATAACAGATCTATGCTTGCAATTAGTCTAGTTATTAAGTACATGGCAGGTCGCGACAGAATTCACTGCCAACTTAAACATATCTGATGGGAAACTTGCTGACCATAAAGTTATATGCTTTGTTCTCATGCTAATTGTTTTGCTTTTTACAAAGGCTACGTTTACCAATATGTACCGTTACAAAGTGGGAAAGGCATAAGACTTTTCTTGTCTAACATGGCTTCAGCCACATTTTGAAGTATTCACAGACAAATTCTTTTCGCGGTGAAGACACCAAAGCAACCTTGGTTGACGCAGCCCTACAATCACCCCCATCTTTTTGCCTAACCCGACCTTTCTATCTTTTTATTCAGCAAAGGCTGCTTAAGTAGCTTGCAGTGAGCATGGATCACTAACACTACTGTTGTTGTCAAATTCAGAGGCAATGGATGCCCTTCTAATTAAATCTCTGGTTGGAAAACGGGTGTGTAAAATGTTAGGAATGTAGCTTAAAAGCATAGCCGTCTAGAATGGGTATGTAAGTTGGATCATGGGTATGTAAGTTGGATCATGTTGCAAAAGGTATGTTGTTTGGTTTGATTTGGTCTTATGTTCTGTGACTTCAAAATGTTACCTGTGAATGTAGTTTGTCTGCTTTAGTTCAAAAATGATGGCTTTAAGTTGAAAGACATGATTAAATGCTAGATGCCATTACTGTCATTGTGATTTCGCACCTTATCTCTATGGATTTTGCATTGCTTCTAGGGCCTTCCACTTGTTGATGATCGATATTTCTGAAATGTATGCAATTGATTTTATAAAGTGAACCTAGGTGTTCTAACCAGCTGCCAATTGTTCCTACACACAAGATAAAGTAATACCATGAGTAATTGAGTGTAGGGCTTAATGAGACAGCACAATGTGCATTATCTTATGCTCTGTCCTGTTCCACAACAGAAACTCTCTTGTTAGACCAGCTCTATGTTAGTCTAGTTCTGTAGAGCTGAGGACATGCTTCTCATTGTAAGTGATTCATTGCCAAGTGGCTGCGTTTGCAGGTGATGGAAAAAAGGCAAGTAGTTTCTGTATTGTCTTTATGGCCTTCCCACTTTGTAACACTATATAGTTGTGTCTTGGTCCATGAATACAGAAAGGAAGACACCTGGTTTTCTCCAAACTTTTTGCTTGATTGCTCCAAAGTAATGCTCCATATCCTGAATATGCTTCTCTTGATTAAGACTGGCTGAACTTTATACATCATCATTTTTCTCTCTATTTTCCATTTTGGACTTCTGTCACTCTGCTTTACTTCAACGTATGTTCCTGATAGTGATTTAAACCCTTGCGGTAGGACCAGAGAAGTGTGTAACTATTAAGCCTCTCATTATGCGACTCTTCGTGAATTTGTACCTGCTGACTGTATTCATGTAATATAATGTTTAGTTCTTTACGAACTTATGGACATGTGATGGTATATATTCGTGCTTGCAGACCACCAGAGGTACTTTCTATTCAAGTTTGCTCACCAGATTGTGCAGAAAGCCGTAAAAGCTGTATTTGGCTATCAAGTTACATCATGTTGGAGGAATAGCTCAATGTAGTCAACTATTCGTTAGAGAAACCTGAAATACGCATCCGAATATTGCAAAGTTAATGACAAAAGGGGGATGACATACCGAAATGCAAAGGGGTGTAGCATGTTTGTTTTGGAAGTGTATGTAGTGTAGGGTGTCCATTGTTGCTGAGATAATGTATATTTTCAGATGCATGTTTATATTTCATAGATTGGTGGAGAAATCTGACTGACTCATGAAAACGATGATTCTCCAGGTCCAGATGCCTGTCTAAGAACAGCATTTACCTTACCTAAATTCTCATATCGTGTCTTATTTTAGGTTAAATTATTGTGTCTTACATATTTTCTCTTGTTCACTGTTCTATGAATGTTAGTATCGGGCACAGATTTGGTAGGTCATAGGTGCGCGAAGGGCAAAGCTCCGGCTAGAGAAAGAGGGCGACTACTATCTATACTTCGTAGCAGCAGCCTCATACAAATGTGTTGAATTAATGACAGTGCACAGTAATGGGATTAGAGACCTACTACGGCAGCACAGTTCATCATCATTAAAAATTTACTTGTTAACGGTAAATGTTGGTACCAAGTGTCCAGGCCTTCAATTTAGTGCAATGCAGCTTAAGCACCTTAAAACTAGTGGAGAACAAAATGTGGCAACCCCTTAATCAAAGTACAAATGTACCTATAACTCATATCATTTCCTATATATACCCTTTGAAAGCATACCAATTGAACTCATCTAGCCTTGTTGATTATTAATTTGCGCTAATCGTTTCCTAATCGCTCAAAGATCAAGTAGAAACATGGAATACTCGAAACACGATTACGTAGTTATTATGTTCATGTTGATCGTTTTGTTGCCTGCATTGTGTTACACTCAAGAGATGTCGAAAGCAACCTACTACGGCAGCCCTGACTCTAAAGGAAATCCATGTACGTTTTCGATCGAGTTCACAATACAACTATATAATGCATTAGATATATATATTCACGTCTGTATATTTGTTATAATGTACTATGTGATTTAACAGACGGAGCTTGTGGGTATGGTGAATATGGAAGAACTGTCAATGATGGTGATGTCACTGCCGTTTCCAGGCTCTACAATGGTGGTGCTGGATGTGGAGCATGCTACCAGGTATTCCTATATCGCAACCTTTTGAATGAATCCGTTTTATAATAAAGTTAACATGAAACAATTAACCTAGGTGAATGGTGACAAAATGTGAAAGTTATTTTTCCGTTCTCTTATAAATAAAATTTAATGACCTTCAAACACGCCTCACAATTTTATGCTTTTTTTTTTACTTTAGCATTTAAGCTAACTCATATACAAAAGTGCACATTGAGTTAACCAAATTTCAGAATTTTGATAACTCAATCATTGTTGTTTTTTCGAATTAACAGATGAAATGCACAGAGCCAGAGTGCAACGACGACGGAGTGACGGTGGTGGTAACCGATTATGGTGCTAGCACCGATGACAGTGATTTCATCCTTAGTGCACAAGCATTCTCAAAGATGGCTATGTCGGGTTCCGAGAACAGAGTCAAGGCTTATGGTCACGTCAACATTGGATACCAACGAGTTTCATGTGAATTTCCTGACAACAATCTCATGCTTAAAGTACATGAGCATAGTCACTACCCTCACTACATTGCCTTGGTCCTCTACTACCAAGCAGGATTCTACGACATCACTTCTGTTGACATATTCGATGTACGTCCTCAAACTCGTTTAAACTTGTGAATATTCTTGTATGAGACTGAAAGTAACATTTATCTATCTCTTTTTAAAATAGAAGTAACAAAAATAATAATACTCGTTTTTTTTAACTTAGCTTTTGTACTTCATATATAAGTTTTGACTTTTTGAGTCTTCTCATGTAAGTGTGTATAAGTTTTGTACGTCCTATGTGTACATTTTTAAATCACTAATTTAAGGACCTTCTATATATGTTCCTCATCGTGTAGGAAGCTATGCAACAATGGAGAGCATGTAGGAGAGCCTATGGCGCGGTGTGGGACATGGCTAACCCACCAAGGGGTGACCTTTCCGTTCGATTCTACGCAAGCTCGAGTGCCAACGGTGAAGCGAAATGGGTGGTTGCAGACAAAGTAATTCCGGTTACTTGGAGGGCTGGTGCTGCTTATGATACTTCTATTCAACTTTAAGTGCATGCTTTTGTTATCAGATAGAGAGCATTGCTTGCTTAGCTTGAAGAAGAAGCTCAATCCTTGACCTGTTGGAGACGTGCTTTTTATATATGGAACGTTATTTACTTGGACTTTAATATGTCCCAATGTATCGGATCTTATAATACTACTACTAGAGTACTAGTTATTTCAATTTACTTTGTTGAGTGAATAAACTTAAGGTCAGGGACTATGTAATAATTAATAATCATATGTGCACTGTAATAAGTAAAAGAATGGAGTTTGCGGAACATATATAATGTCTCTTTGTCTACACATACAGTAGCAATTTTTACCTTTAATTCCGTTTCTTGCTCGAACACTTTATTAACTAAGACAATCGATCAGGTAGCTTAACATGTCAAAATGACTCCTGCATTATTTTACTCTGATTAAGGTCAATCAAAGTTGATCAAAGCAACTTTGATCTGACGTAAAATATCATCAATTGTCAAATAAACCAGTATGAGATGAGTGGAAAACACGCCAAAATCACTTGAAAATGAACTTTATTTGTTACAACTTACAAGCAAGTATACAAGTGTACAACAGCAATAGAACAAAACACTCATGATGAAGAAATATATATAGTCCCTCCGTTTTTAGAAAGTTAACGTTTGGTTTGGATATATGGAAGAGGATTTCAAATACCGATGGAGTATAATTATGTTGATTTCAAACGGCACAGAACAACAATATGTACAAAGTTTGATTAAATTTGAAGGAAAGTATCATAAGCAAGACCAGGCTCCCAAAATGCAGGAATAACTTTAGGAAGCAGCAACCATCTTGCTCTACTTGTAGTACTCCCACCCAAGAAGACCCTCATTGTTAGGGCACCCTTTGGTGGGTTAGCCATGTCCCAAACTGCTCCATACGACCTCCGGCATGTCCTCCATTCCAAGGTATCCTCCTGTTCGATCAATTCTCGACAGAAGTAGTATTGTTTTTGTAAGTCAAAATGAGAATTGCGTCGAGAATTGCATACACAAACTAAAAAGGGTGAGCTAAGACAAACCTCAAACAATTCAACAGCAGTGATATCAGAGTTTCCAGCTTGGTACAAGAATAGTAAGGCCAAGTAGGAATGATATTGGCTGCGTTCTTCAACTTTAAGTGTAAGGTTCTTTGTTGGATATTGGCAAGCCACTCTTTGATATGTAACGCCTGCTTTACCATAATCCATCAACTCCCTCTCCAAACCGAGCTGAGCCATCTTGCTGAAGGCATGGGTGCTAAGGATGAAATCCGTGTCGGCGCCTGAGCCACCGCCGTGGTCCGTCACCACCACCACCACTCCGTCTTGCTTGCACTCCACCTCCTTGCACCTTATCTATATATCAAAAAAATAGTAAAATCATAATACCCTTCAACTTAAACAAAGTTTACAAATGGGATAATGGCACGAATTTAAAATCTACGTACGAGCTATTATCAGAAGGTAGAACGCCCTAACCACCAAACGTATAGCGGATTATTTTTACTACATACCTTGTAACATGCACCACAACCGGCTCCACTCTTGTAGAGTTTAGAAGAAGTTACCACTGCCGCGTCACCATCATTTATGGTTCTTCCATATTCACCATATCCGCACTCTCCATCTAAGTAATTTGAGATGTAATGCAAAAATGTTGATGTTATTTTCATACTATATAGTTTATAATAACTTGCTATATATCTAATAAGTTTGAAGTGCAAGTATATACATGCAATTGTATACCACCTCGTTGCTAACCTACTTGTTTGTAAGTTATATGTATGTGAGTATGTAGTCAATCGATAGTGGAACAGATGATTTGCACTCATCATGCATGAAATAGATCGAATACGCAAATATGTACGTCGTGGAAATGAAGTGATGAAACAGTGAAATGTGATCAAATGAAGTGAACATACTTGGACTTCCAAGTCCACCAGGAGCATAATAATAGGTTGCAACGGACTGCTTTACTACCTCTTGTGAGCAAATTAATGCTGGTAGGTAGTATACCGCCACAACTACAAGAGAAATAGCGTAACTTCTAGCCAAAAAGCCCATATTTTTACCGAATTGTAATATGAAACTTATTAAGGATGCAAAATAATCGTATTAATAATCCAGTGAAATAGGAAAAATATAGGTATAAATCCTCTGATTTATGTGATAGACGTCAGAGCATTATCATGATTAGTGGGTTAGGTCCGTGGTTAACTTTATCAAAGAGTGATTTTATTAGAGGAGATCACCTTTCATGAAGAAAGTATAATTACCTCCCACTATAGCTTCAGACAGCAGTACTGAGTGTGTGTTTTCACCTATTAGATAGAGAGATTTAGCATTACTACTTGCGTAGTCTTTAAGAACGAAGATCGTACAAAAATTATAGAATAACTGAAAGAAGTAATCAAAACGTCAGCTGCACGTCTGAAACCTGAAAGCCGTAGTCTCATGAACAAGTATTATTGCTTTTCATAG
This sequence comes from Spergularia azorica, assembly GCA_038382645.1. Classification (NCBI taxonomy): domain Eukaryota; kingdom Viridiplantae; phylum Streptophyta; class Magnoliopsida; order Caryophyllales; family Caryophyllaceae; genus Spergularia; species Spergularia azorica. The sequence continues at coordinate 23,737 of JBBYHQ010124680.1, forward strand.
CCAGATTGAAATTGGCATGTAAGCTAGTTGATGCCCATGAGCCCATCAAAGAAACTTGAGCAACCAGATGCAAGTTCTTGCTGAAACTAGCAACAAGGCCAAATCACACCTGAAAATTAACCGCGGGCAAATTGAATGAAAAACTTCGCAAATGCATTCATTCAAACCAGTTTATGTACATGATCTACGCTTTTCACTTGCGTCCAATCTTTGCAAACCCCTGACAAATCTATCAAATGAAAGTGAGCACCTTTTGGAGCCAGCAACGACAGCACCACTAACTCAAGGTTAAACTACCCGCCTGACAGCAGTAAACAACGAACAACCTACTTTCAGCATAGACCAATACAGTCATACAGATGATGCAGTACAACAATGGAGAATCGTGAAGTAAACCTGATCCGAAATTCCATGGAAGAATTCTATCAAGGTTGGCTGCTATACGACAAGATGAATAACCAGCCACAAGCTTGATAAACTTCCATCAGCACAACACGTAGGAAAACAGCACGGCATCTTATCTGTGTCCTGCTCGCACTTCCTTAAGGCGCCTCCTTTGTAGACTACTTCTGCATCAAAGACATGAAATATTTTCAAAGAACCGCTCTAAATCAAAGAGAGTGAGCTTTTCAAGATTTGAGCACATTGTAAAGCATCAGAAACTAGAGCAATTCAAGCTTTATCATCAATCTGCAATTTAAGTAACATATAAAAAGCACGACTTCCCTAAGATTACCCGACATCAGCACTAGTTGCCTAAAAAATACCAGTATGGAACATTGAAATGCATCTGTAACTCACCAACTCTTATTCAATGCAGCTAATCATCGTTGTTGCCTGATGGTTGGAATCGCCCTCAAGTCCCCAACTGACATTGAGTGCATCTTTCAACAATGCAAAATCTTGACACTCTATCTATATTGATTATAGAAACAACACATTACCCTGAGTTGGAGTTCATGGCAACTTGCACGATGCCAGCATCACATCTCAACCTGTGTCATGCAAGACAGTTGTGAGATGTTACCCTGACTCGGATCCAAATATCCGACTCGGGTGCGTGTCCAAGCGTCGGACTAGCCTATTTTATGAAAACACCTCTTATTTTTGGCCTACAATGAAAGATCCAAGTGTCATACCCATGTCCGAGTGTCGGGTGACCGACACGGGTACGTGAGGTAATATGAAGAGTCCGGGTAACAGAGTGACACATCCCAAGTAAGCCCAGAATCAAAACCTCTTTATCCAAAAATCTCAACCGACGGACAACACCCAATTGAATGGTTACAGGCTTACAGCCAGTTGCTTCTTTCAAAGTTATCCGGGGTGCAAATCAAGGATCATTCCCTAAATGGCATCATCTCCCCTCAACTTAAAAGCCTTTCTAAGGATAAGACTAGCATGTGTCTGTGAGTTTTCCTAACTTCTCTGACAATTCAGGTTATTCCCATCAAATCTAACAATATGGCAAATGACAAAAGAATTAAAATATATCTTCTCAAGCATGCCAGTAATGCACTACAAAACACACCAAGCGAGAACATCAAATGTACGTCTATTTTTCTGCCCACCACTAACATCAGCTGTGAGGAGACATGTGCTCTAGCTTATGTCGCTGATCTCAAGTCCAAGATGTGATCATTTTGAAATGAAGTAATTGGAAAAGACATCTTTGCATGAAGTCTGTTTGGACATCTTAAAGAAAAATACTTGCATCAAAGCTAACATTTGTGTAAAAGGTTGATGCTAAAGAAAAGGTTGATGCTAAAGAGAAGGTAGACACCATCAGAGTGAGGCGGTTGAGGTAAAGATCATTAGGCAAGAAAACCTCGCACGATGGAGACGTGTTAAGTTAAGCCACTTCAGGCAACATCTAATGGTAGATTGATGTTCTAATGGCTGTACCGGAATGTCATTTACCTGAATGAGATATTGCTATATGAGACTTACACCTTCACTATAATGAAGTAAAGGGGGTGCAACTGTGTTCAGCTGTTCACGCTTCAGTGCTTCACTATCAACAAATCCAAGTTGCTTGTGATTGTTGTGAGCTTGTGCATCGTCTATAAAGGCCATGTCCTCTTGGACTTAAAATCTCTAAACATATGAACGGAAATACTGAACCTAAGGGAATCAGAAGTATACTCAATTGAATCTAAGAAATTTGAAAAGCAAACAAGGCACAGAGGAAAAAAATCTTTAGAGCACATGCTCAAAGCATATCAACTTGGTTAGTTCTGATTTTTAATGACCAGGCGGAGGACATACCTAAATATCCCTCTACTTTTTACATAAATGTTGTCCATTCAACTCCTGTCAATATACACTTGCTTTCTCCAACAGAGGGCAATATGACCACATGAAAAATGTTTCCCTTTTTACTCACCAGGTATAGAAACTGATCGATTATAACGATATAAACTATATAGATGAACCAATCTAGATATTCAACCAATCTTTTGGGAACGGAGTTTGTATTACTTTTTACTGCAGAGAATGCGTAAACTACAGCCTGTGATGTGTTCAAACTAATCAAGAGCAAAAGTAAGCACTAAGCACAATGCAAGAGAAGAGACTAATAGATAGCATCAAAAGGACTAACAATATAAACAGGACTTACAATGAAATGTCAGGCAAGTCTAAATTCATCAGTACATTCGACAACTGCACTCAGCTGAGCCACAATAGCAGTCCTTTTTCTTGATGTTTCCTTCAGAGTCAAAAACTTGATCGATAGTGTAATTATAATGATAAGTAAGCTCTTGTAGAGGGGGTATATTCTCAGCAGCAAACAACATGATGTGAGGAATTCTCTTATCCTCGTGATCGTAAAGAACATTTTGTGCATACAGGTTGGGAGAGCAGCTATGGTTAATGAACCTCCCGATATTCCCATACCTAGCAGCATCAATGGTAAAACCAATATTTTCCACAACAGCAGTGACAACTGATGGCATCTCGGGCATAAGATCCGACAGCCCATCCGAGAGAGTAGTATTATTAAAGTTCTGACCAATATCGAATAGATATTCATCACTACCAGCTCTTTGTTCAGCTTCCTTGTCATCCAGCAACTCTCCAATATATTCACATATGAAGCTACCAGATGTAATGGGAGAAAGGGATCTGACACCCCACCCCCTAGACTCCGTCTTGAAGATCTCAAGAGGAAGCCTGATACCATGTTGGCTGACTCTATTTGGACAAGAAGGAAGACATTTGCAAGAAGGACCACATTCATACACAAGGGGCTTTGCTTCAACTATTGCCCCACTAAAATTGTACGGAATTTCCACTCCATTTTTTATGGTACAAGTGCAACGGTCAGAATCAGAACATCCACCCACACAATCGCAGCCCTGAAGAGGTAAAGGCCGGCACCAGTCAGGGTACATCATGCTAGTAATATAGGTAAATGGTGGAGGCTTCTCATCGTTAATGGTATTGACAGCACAAATAGGGGCCTTCTCTTCCCCATTTGAAATGTCGTCTACACAACTACCTTCCCGCACTTTACACTTCTTGGACTGCTTCACTTCCTTCCAAGCAAGCTGATGCTGACCTGGAATTCTTTTCAACTCAAACTTGTAGACCAATTTTCCATGAGGTCCAAGATCTTGCCAATAACTTTCAACAGTATACAGTCCATCATATGTGTACGTGGCAGACAATTTAGACCTTCCATCACCATTATCTGCAGGCTTCGACTCTTTAAAGCCTCGTATCACCCTCACCGGATTCTTCAGATCAATGCAATTTTTTAAGGCCAGATTTCCTCGTTCAAGCTTCTGATCTTCAGGCTCCTTATCAGGACCTGTTGGATTTCCACCTTGACCCGTATATATTAATACGTCAGAGCTATCCACATC
>JBBYHQ010124782.1:0-27604 GCA_038382645.1 Spergularia azorica
GGAAGAATTTTGGGCCAAAACCATCGGAGCCAGGTGCTTTGTAGGGGCACATTTGGGATAAAGCCTCCCAAATGTCCGTTTCCAAAATCGGAGCGGTGAGTACATCATTGTCAGTAGCAGAAATTCAGGGATAAAGTACCCCCGATGATAACAGACGTGATGGATTTACTGATGTGGTAAAGCGATGGGTAAACTCCGTTGTCAAGAGTTGGGCAATATCATATTCCGAGGATGTCCACATGTTAAGGTCATTTTTCAGTCGGAAGATGCTATTACGCTTCCGTCGTTGGCGGAACCGTGAATGAAAAAACCGTGTATTACGATCACCTTGGGTAATCCATTGTTTCCGATGAAATTTACCTCACAAATTTTGGCTAAAACTCTGTAACCGTTCACGTTGACGAGTGAGCCGCGCCAAATGTTGAAAATGATGCGGGTTAAACGGTTGTTGCAAAAAGTTCCCTTCAACGACCTTAAGTTTAATGGCATTTTGCTCAAGTTGGCGGGGAATATTATCATATTTCTTTTTATGCCACTGTTTTAAGTTCACTTTTAAACGTTTGAGCTTCTGAGTGACTCGAAAAAAGGGGGTACCTGGGATAGAGGTTTCCCACGTTTTAGTAAGAATATGAGTAGCTTCGGGGTCATTTGTCCATGCATTTTGGAAGCGAAATGGCCGTCTGACCCCCTGGTTGTAAGTCGTGAATGGGTGCATGGTCGGAGCACGAGAATTGCTCATATGATAAAAGAGATTAGGGGTACAAGTTGAGGAAACTTGAGTTACAAAAGGCGCGATCTAAGCGCTCGTAAACTAAGCCCGACTGAAAGGCGTGTTTCCAAGAGAATAAATTCCCGGTAGCTGGTATGTCAATAGCACTAGTATTCGTGACAAAGTGTGCGAGACGCTGACATCGATTAGGTGTTGGTGGGGTTCCAATAGCTTTATCAGCCAGTGTTAGTAATTCATTAAAGTCGCCTAGCATAATCCAAGGTCCGTTAATTGTGGTTGTGTAGGCGGTAAGGAAGGACCAGAAAATGTCCTTATCTCGTGGTTGGGCAGGGCAATAAACGCCAAGGACATGTAGATGGGAAGAATTAGCTTTATTGCAAATAACAATGTGAAAAAGACGGGAATTATGTGTCGTAATAGATACAAAGTCAATGTTGTGTGTATGACCGAGCAGCCACATGCCCCCCGAGTGTCCCTAAGGGGGGATCATTTCCATAACGGAGTAATTAAGTGTACGCAAGATACGGTTTTTAGAAACATTTATAGACATCGTTTCACAAATAATCATTAAGTCAATATTAAAAGAGTTTTTAAAGAAGAGTAGTTCGCTAAGGGCTTGTGCTTTCTTTGCCCCGCGAATATTCCATGAAAGAATTTTCATAATCGGTGGATAAGAAATTGTAACCAAGGTAAGTTTACAACATTAGTTGCAAGGTAAACCAAGATGTTAAGTGAGCGCTCAAGCAAGAAGTAATTGTGCCTCTTAAGCGGCAGTTCAACAATTCGTAAAGGGAGAGGCCCATGCCACACAGTTTTAAACCGTGATGCAGAAACAAGGTAAAACAGAATTCTATTGAATCCCTTGGAATGTAAATAAGGGGTTACAGCAATACCAAAGATACAACGAGATTGCAAGAAGATGTAATTGCAATACCCCAGCCACAAGCCCAAGGTGGAACCATTAAAACAACTAAAGTACATTAATAACGTAACAGCCAGGTTAAGAAAATGCGAAATCAAAATTGAGCAGAATGGAAAATACAATAAAGTAAAATACAGAGAAAGGAGAAAGATAAAGAGTAGTAATGAGATTGGCGACGCAATAGGGAAAATAACAGATCTTCGGGGCAGAGCCCATGCCACACGGTTGAACCGTGATGCAGAAAAGAGGAGAAACACGATAACACAAGACGTGATAAAAAGTACCCTTATACAAAGTATGGCAGGATAGTGGTACCAATAAGAGATTACATAATAGCAAAAGGGATAAAAGTAGACAGAAGGATGTCCAAGTTCATCATAATTGCAAGAAAAATAACCTGCAAAGAAGGCCAAAAGAACCAGAACAAGATTCATGAACATTAAAGAGAAAAAGAAGAACTCCGAGGTCCCAGGGGAAATCAATTTCCCATAAAAAAACACAATAAGAAAAAGACAAAACACAAAGTAAGAGTTAGAGCACATACCTGGCCACTTACCTGTGTGCAAGGGCGAGCGGAGGAAGGCTCCCAATACCTCGTGCATAAGAGGGGCTGATAACCCACCACTAGTGGGACGGATTGCAACCGTCTAGGACGTTTCTGGGTAGCTGAGCGATACTTGCTAATCCGGTAAGCACACAAACTGAACCGACGGAGCACGCCATAGCCACCGTAGGAGGTGCGCAGATAAGGCGGCCCGGGACAACCGAGGATGAGAAAGGGGGAAAAAGGGGGGTAATTAAAAGGGGGATTATTATGTATGGACTTTGTAATTAACAGTTTTAATTTGGGGGAAGGTAAATCGATGGAGTAAAAAGGCCATAACTGGCGGTTTACAAAGGATGAAGGAAGGTTCTAGGGTCAAGGGAGACAGTCTCTCTCTTCATTTTCTCTCACTAGAGAAGTCTGCCACCACATCACTAGGAAATGATTAAAAGACTTTTTTACTTGGTGAAACATTATTACTCTTGCAGTCTTGTGTGTGGTTTGTGTGGGAACCCAAACCCAACGTAAATAATCAAAAGAAATGGAGGGAGTAATACGGATTATAAGGCCATGTTCCTTGGATCTCATTAACAATAAGACGGTTTATGAAAACATAGACCGTCTAAAAACGAGACCCATTAATTGTTTGGAAAAAAACCTTCATGAAGATGGTCTAATTATCAAAAACTTCAAAAAGTTCAAATACGGATTAAGATCATGTTTGATTCAAGTTAGAAAATAGTGAATTCAAATCAGATGTAAATGTGGATTAATCTATGCATGGAACTCTATCTAACCAAATTAATCGATTGTGATTGTTTAGTGACATTTTGAGAGTCACGACAATAGCAAGAGTTTTCAAACTAGCAAATGCGAAAAAAAAAAAAATGTTCATTCAAATAAAATTGTATTTAAGTATTTTACCCCTACCAAAGTAAAATTGATTCTTAGGCCATGTGCGATTGGACTGCATTTTTCTGATCTGATTTGATTTGATTTGAACTGATCTGATTTGATTTGATTTGAATAAATTTGATTTGATTTGATCTGAACTGGATTAATTGATAAATTAACTGCAATTAGACAAATTAATAACTAGATATAGACTAGATTCATTGATTGTTATTTGGATAATTCTGATTTGATTTGATTTGATTTGAATAAAACTGATCTGATCTGATTTGATTTGAAAACACTGTTGAATAAGTTGAATCGCACAGGACCTTAATCTCCTTATTATGACGTAGCTATCTATTTGATAGTGAAACCACGTAAATCTATTATGTATCTTTATAGTTGTGGTGTCGTTGATTCTAAGTTGATTCTGAGTACAATAACAACCATAAACATGATTTCACTAAAGATTTTAACAATTGAAACGAACGACGGGAATAAAACATGATTGAACCTCGTACCGTTGCACTTAGAAGCATGACCAAGAGGATTCTCCCCGAACTTGCCAGTGAGACTATAGGGAAGGCCAGAGGTGATAATTTGCTCAGCCAGGAGAGAAAAACCTTCTTGCATAGCGCAAAACAGTATGCTTGCACCCGTTTTGTCTAGGGCAATTGTGCTGCTTTTTTCCGGTGAACATAGTTTAAGGTACCTTTCTTTGCCCAATGTCCTCAATAATTCGTGATCTCGTAACACTAGGTACCTTGCTACACTTTCATGTGACTTTATTGTCTTCTTGACAAAGCAACTTCGTACCGGTGTATTTCCAATGAAATTCTTCGTTAACCATGGAGGTGTGCCCTGTGAGCAATCAATACCAAAACCTATTTATAACACCTTGAGCCACAAGTTTTTGTAAGCACAGTGGACATCTAGCTAATTAATACGCCTAAACGTCTAATAGTCCACTGATCACAAGTTCACAACTAAAGATTTTGACTTTCAAGTTACCCAAAGGAAGATCATTGACTCAAAAGACGTAAATACCCCCCATTTAATTTCATAATAGCATACCATAACCCCAAACACTGACACTACTCGCACATTATTACATACTCCTCTGTATAAGAATTGTCAATTTTATGAATTTACCCAACCCATAAAAAAAAAAAAAAAGCAAATGAATTGAAATGAACTACTCCCTCACTATTGTCTATTATTCTTATATAAAGTATGAATAAATGTTAATAAAAATTCAAGACAACGGAACTGCGGAAGGAGTAAATAATGTACTCACCTGGTGACCTACATCGGTCGCGGCCCGAACATAAGCATTGACGAGCAACTTGACAGTGAAGATATTACCTTCCTTAGCCGCATAATGAAGAGGGTTTGAGCCTTCTAATGTATCAGTTTGACAGACTAGTTCAATGACCTTTTCAGGTGATAACTCATCTAGAGCTTTCGACACCAACGTATACTGATTCTTTTTCACGGCCATATGAATGGCATTACTGTTGCTCGGAACTTGCCTACTATGGACGTCGTCCGCCTCGGCTTTTGAAGCTTCACGAACAAGGCTGTCCATCAATCTCACAAACTTCAACTATAAAATAACTATCGAGCTAATTTGGTGAGACAGATCTAATTTTGCGAAAAAATGTAAAATGTTACATTTTAAATTTGCAAGCTAAGGTTGAATAATTTAAACTGAGAAACTCCATTACTCAAGCAGTACGTATGTGTATATGTGCTTCGTTGAGATCCTCAACGTTGACGAGTAAAATGTTAACTTATTGTCTTATTCTAAGTTGGTCCTACCTTAGCTGCTCCTACAGTAGTACGCGTACGAGTTATTAATGTAGTGTGCATGGAAGTCATTACCTGCTGGCTGCTGCTAATAAAATAGTAATATAGATCTGTACTCCGACAGTCCGATCCAGCAGCTTAACTGGTGCAGTATTATTAAATTATATTGATAATAAGGTCATGTGTAATTCAACTTATTTAACAGTGTTTTCAAATCAGATCAGATATATTCAAATCAAATTAAATCAGACCAGCTTTATTATTTAAATAACAATCAATGAATGTAGTCTATTTTTAGTTATTAATTCGTGTAGTTGCAGTTAATTTATCAGTTAATTCAGTTCAGATCAAATCAAATCAAATTTATTCAAATCAAATCAAATCAGATCAGTTCAAATCAAATCAAATCAAAAAAATGCAGTCCAATCGCACAGGGCCTAAGTCGCGTTTTAGTCAGCCAAAAAGTCGGGTTTGCATATGTATGTCCTATTGTTCGATACATCTTTTGTCCCATTTTGTAACCCATATGATAATTATTGACGTTATTGTTAATAAGTTTTTACCAATGAGAACAACGTCAAAGTTTTAGCATGCAGAACCTTTTAAATATGTGAGAGAAATTTAAACGAAATGTAAAAAAATCTAATGAAACGAAGTGAGTACATACTAAATTATTTCATATGTCATGCTAGTTACGCAAGTGGCTACGAGTGAAAGTGATTGTAACGGAAGGGACAAGGGTAGACTTGCTCGACTATACTTCGTTAAGGACGGGTCTTAAAATTTTGGAACCCGATCAAAACCTGAACCTACTCCGTTCCTAAAAATTAGGAACCGGTTTTTTTATGATCACCCGCCGGTTTATTGAATTGGGACTTGCCTCATGTGACCCCTGAAATTCTTTAAACCCCAGAAATTAATTCCTCTGCTCACTCTAAATTCTAATTAATCAACCGATTTTCCAAGAATCAGTGAGTTCTCTGTTTTTCACTCATATCTTGCTCTTTATTGATTTAATTCACTGTTAATTCTTCGTATTTCAAGACTTTTTGACTGTTAATCATGTTATATTTTCTACACTATTATTTCCTGAGCACTAATTATGTACTACTTTGTTATTTGATTTGTTGAAATTTTGTAGGTTCATGTGTTAATTCGTACCTGGGTATGATTTTTGAAAAATTTTGTTGTGGAATTTTTCTGGGCTTCTATTAAAATCATGGATTTGAATGAAATTCCAAGTGATCACATAGTAATTGGGGAAAAAATGGAGGAGAATGACAATAAAGTAGCAAATTATGATGATAATTGTGATAATGATTTAGGAGAATCTGGTAATTATAGTGGAGTAGTGAACATATGTAAGGAGGAAGAACAGAAGTTTTTAGCCCTACAAATTCGGAACAAAGATTTGGAGTTGGAAGAAATTAGAGGAAAGATTAGGGTTTTGGAATGTGAAAGGGTGAAAATTGAGGAAGAGGTTAAGGGTTTAAGGAAGAAGAAGGCGGTTGTTGAAGGGGCGGTAGGCGGGGAGTTTTCGATGGAGGAGAGGAATGCGGGTTTGGAGAGTGATGAGGAAGAGTCTAAGGTTGATCAATTGATGATTGAGAATATGGTGTTGGAATGTGAGAAGAGCTTTAAGCTTAAGGAAGTTGGGGAGTGGAAGCGGAAATGTGAGGAATTAGAATTACGTGTGTGCGAATTAGAGGGAAGATTGAGCTGTGGTGGTAAAGATGACATCTTGACTGGAGGGAAGGAAGATAGTAAGGGTGGTGTTCTCGATGCTGCGAGGAATGGCAGTTCTGCAACTTACTCCCCTGGTGGAATTCAGTCTGAAGGTATATATTCTCAGCGCGAGGTTTTTCTGTTTGGTTCTTTGGATTGGGAACTGATGAAGCTTTTTTCTTGATACAATATCGGTACAATGTTGATGTATAAGATCATCATACCTACTGGTGTGTCCTTAGCACTTGACATTTGACGTATTAGTATTTAGTAGTCCAGACAAAGTTGAAATGTGAAGGTTTGTAGATGCAATTTTACAATGCCTGCTGCACATTTTTAAGGTTTTGACAGCCACAGACCATATGGGGATACTTTTTCCGTCCTATTGAATTCCTTACGTTTGATTTGAATATTAGAGAGGAACTTAAACCGAATAGAAAGAGTATAATAGAATGTTTCCTGTCCCGGTTTTTGAAAATGGTACTTCCCTTGTTCTCAATCGTAGTTTCTCTCGGAATCTAATCTGACTATCTGAGTAGTAAGGAGACTTTTGTTAAGTCATGTCTCATCATCCGGCAGATAACTGAATCCAGTATATGATAGTTTTAACATTTACTAAATCTGTCTTAGGAACAACCTCTACGGAGAAACACGTGAGGAGACAACTTGGTTTCTTTGATGGAAAAAGCTGTGACCAGAAGATCGCTCCCCCCACTCCAGCTGGAGCAAGACCCTCCTCTGCAACAGTTGTTGATTTTGACAGTGATCATGAGCCTGATGTCCCTGCTCAACATGGCATATGTTTACAGGGTGAAGGATCCCCCTCCGGATTGCCTGAAATTGCTGTTATTGAAACAGATGGCATCTTGGATGAGGAAGATGACACTGGTGGTGAGGGCGATGATCCTAAAACTCCGAAGAGAAAGCGTGATCTTACAGTGTATTCTAGTGATGACGACGCTGGCAAAAATGAAGCTATGACCAAGAGACGAGCTGTTAAAATAGAAAACAGCGACAATGAGGGTGAAGATGATGATGCGCTCAACCCATAAGTAGACTTATTAACAGAGGCAAGAGCAATGATGAGATAGATGCTTAGGATAATATTCCGATCAGTCAACTGAAGATGAAATCTCCTCAAGGTTCAAGGAGATCTGTCCGTTTACAAGAAAAAAAGTCTTCTGGTCAAAGGTCTGATAATCAAAGTCATAGTTTAACTCGTCCAAAGAGACGTCTGGTTAAGTGTGGACAGAAAACGAAAAATTCTCCCAGTAGCCTGACAAAGAAATATGTCGACAATGAGGAGTCGGAAGAGGACGACTCTGAGAGTGATGATAGCTTAGACAGTTTTATAGTCAATGACTCTGAACCTGAGGATAATGAGGACGATTTGTCAGATGATGGGAATCATTACTCTCCTGAACCTCAAGAGGCATTAGACAACGATCTTGATCTTGGAAATATAATGTCTAAAATACAACGCTGCAAACCTGAATCGGATTGGGATGTGGAAGGTGCAATGCTATCTGCTTTGGGGAAGGATGATGAGTTGTGCATGCGGGCTGTTTGTGCAATTTACCGCCGGCAAACCACTGAAGAGCAGATATCCATGGCCAGCTTGAACCAAAATGGACGAGGCTTTAGCAAATTTGATGCAACAAGGTAAAATTTACATGCAAATTTTGGTATTGACTTACTGATTTTAAAAGTTGTTGATGGGTCAAGTCGCACTTTGCACTTACTATATTTCATTGCAGCTATGCTTCACTTAGTATGGTGCCTGTATTCATCATCTTCATATGTCTGGAATTTCATTAAACTCAGTAGGTTATATATGCCATGAAAACCCTTACATTAACTAAGTTCTGTTGCCTGGTTTTAGTTAGTCATGTCTCATGTACTAATCGTTGTTCTTCCTACATTCGCCTGAAAACTTGTCCCTCTATCACCTCATAACTCTCATTCATGTATGTTCTGGCATTATTTATAAGCTCTCTTTTATTGACCGGGCTATTCACTCTTACTAGGGGGACAGTCCTGGGTGACTTCCTTACTGATGGAGATCCAGATGGTGACGTTGTGAAAACAGTGGACGAGCTGCAGATTTATGATCCTGAAGCCCTTGAAGTGTGCCGCAATCTAGCATACCGTTACAGTACCCAACTTTTTGACATATACAAGAACAACGAAGACCCATTTTTCCCCTGATGGCTTACTTCCTACTGGCTGCGACCCTTCAGCTGAGTTTTCTGCACTTGTACATGTGTGACCACCCTCATAGAGTTATGTTATATGGTTGCTTCGTGGCTTTTTGTCTGTACTAATGCGCACACGAAGGCTATAAGTCTATAACCCCCACCCCCTCCTGTGTAAATAGTATATGAAGGATGTAGAACAATAATGTTTTGAATGATGAACATCTCTAGTGGTAATATCCATTAGAGAAACGGCTCTGAGCTTTGGCTCGTCAATTTTAACCCCTGCTTTTGGTGACATTACATTTTTATCAGTATCGACAATTGAATCAGCTAACAGTCATCTTTTGGAGGTAGATGAAACTCTGTCTCTGCTCCAGAGCTACCAGGGGCACCTAACAAAACGTACTAGTAGAGATAGTCGCATAGATCTGTTTTGTGTAGAACTTGTGCCATGTTCTGTAGGCTTTCCCCTCGTGTTCATTCTGGGACTAAGACATTGTCGCGTTTCTTCATCTCAACTCCCACCTCAAACACCCCATCTATTTTGGGACATATTTCTCTCTCCTACTTTTATCTAGTTTGATTTTGGGACTAAGACATTGTCGAAGTTTGATTTGTTCGTTGAAAAGAAGAAAACAAAATATGAGGGGCATACTATTAATCTTGTACGTTATTAGGTGACTTAGAAATTTTATAGCCTGTTTACATTTCTTATCGAAACTGACCATTTGAAACTCTTACCATAAACCTCGACCTTGTGAATAAAAATTCTACATTGGCTACCAAGACTTGTTAGCCATTGTGAAATCAGTCGCCCGACGAGATTAGAGAGGAGAAATATATATCACAAATTCACAACCCCGGAGGTGCGGTATTGGGGATTGGACTTCTTGGACCTAATTAGTGACCGATCTCCTCAAGATGACTGGGCTGGGCCAACGGGCATTGGCCATATCTTTTTGTTTCCTTTTTCATATCAGTCCTCCCAAAAAAAAGAAAAGAAAAAAATCAGTGACTTCTCTTGTACACAACACAACCTTTGATGAGGAAGCGTCAAGTCTGTGAGTTTTCTGTCTTATTGTTCCCTTTTCAAATCATTCTTAGTCATTTTTTAACAATATAGTTGTGTAAATTTTCTGGGTTACTTTCAAAACAATGGATTTGAATGAAATTCCAAGTGATCACATTGTAATTGACCCTGAAATGGGGGAAAATGGTAATATTGTAGCAGATTTTGATGATTTAGGAGAAGCTACTAGCATCAATGATAGTGAAACAGTGAACAAGCGTAAAGAGGAAGATACAAAATGTTTAGCCCTACAAATTCGGAACAAAGATATTGAGTTGGAAGAAATTAGAGGAAAGATTAGGGTTTTGGAGGGTGAAAGGGTGAGAATTGAGGAAGAAGTTAAGGGTTTAAGGAATAAGAAGGCGGTTCTTGAAGGTGCACCGGGTGGCGGGTTTTCGTTGGAAGAGAGGAATGTGGGTGTGGGGAGTGATGAGGAAGTGTCTAAGTTTGATCAATTGATGATTGAGAATAAGGTTTTGGAATGTGAGAGGAGCATTGCGGTTCTGGATGTCGAGGAATGGAAGCGGAAATGCCAGGTGTTGGAGTTGCGTGTGCGTGAATTAGGAGGAAATTTGAGGTGTGATGGTAAAGATGACATCTTGACTGAAGTAGAGGGAGATAGTAAGGATGATACAGTTGATGGTGCTAGGATGTTTGGGTCTGCAACTCACTCCCTTGGTGGAATTCAGACTGAAGGTAACTATCTTCGTTTCGGTTTGCTGCTTAGTCCCCTCCGTTTCATTCAATTGTTTTCGTTTGGTTTGAATATGTGCGAAGAATTCAAACCAAACATATCGTATTAATGAAAGAAACCGAGGGGATAGCTCTTTACTTCTTACATTGTCGGTATTGTGTTGATATTTGCAGATCATAATTGCTACTGGTGTGTCCTTAACACTTGCCAGTTGTTGTACTATTAGACCAATCTGAATGTGAAGTGTGAAGGTTGTTGGTACATGTTTACAATGCTTGTTTATGTATCTTAGGGTTTTTAAAGCCACATACCACATGTAGAGTATACATTAAGATTTGAAAGAAATGAAGTATAAATAGAATGCTTCCTCATCCCGGTTTTTGAAAATGATACTTCATTTGTTCTCGAACATTATAGTCTTTTTCTGAGTCTAATGTGAAGTCTAGAGAGTTGTGTTTTAAGTCATGCATCATGCTTATATTTGAATCCAGTATATGACAACTGTTTAACATTTTAATAAATCTTTCTTAGGAACAGCCTCTATAGGGAAAAATCTGAAGAGACAACTTGGGTTCTTTGATGAAAAGAGCTGCGACCATAAGATTGCTCCCTGCACTCCTGCTGGAGCTGGACTTTCCTCTGCATCTGTTATCGATATTGACAGTGATCATGAGACTGATGTCCCTGCTCAACAAAGATCACCCTCCGGGTTGCCAGGAGTTGCTGATATTTTAACAGATGACGTCTCGGATGAGGAAGATATCACTGGTGGCGAGGGAGATGATCCTTTAGTCAAAACGCGAAAGAGAAAGCATGATCTTACAGTGGTTACTAGTGATGACAAGGCTGTGAAAAATAAAGCTATGCCAAAGAGACGAGCTTTTATACCAGACAACAGTGACAATGAGGGTGGAGATGATGATGATGGGCCGGAGAAAAAGCATGATCTTACAGTGGTTACTAGTGATGACAAGACTGTGGAAAGTGAATCTATGCCAAAGGGACAAGACAAGAGCGACAATGAAGGTGAGGGTGAAGATGATGATGATGATGATGATGTTGTACCAATAAAGAGGATTTTTAAAAGAGGTAAGCGCAACAGTGAGAACGTTGATGAGGATGATATTCCGATCAGTCAACTCAAGATGAATTCTGCTCAAGGTACAAGAAGATCTGTCCGTTTACAAGAAAAAAAATCTCCTGGCCGAAATTCTGATGGTTGTAGTCATATCCCAACACGTCCAAAGAGACGTTTGGTTAAGTGTGGACAAAAAACGGAAAATTCTCCCACTAGCCCAACAAAGAAATATATTCAAATTGAGGAGTCGGAAGAGGACGACTCTGGGAGTGATGATAGCTTAGACGATTTCATAGTCGATGACAATGATTGTGAGGCTATGGAGGACGCTTTGTCAGATGATGGCAGTCATCATTCCCCTGAACCTGAGGAGTCATCAGACAGCGATATTGATTTAGGAAAGATAATGTCTACACTACAGCGCAGCAAAGATCCTGATTTGGATTGGAAATCTGTAGGTGATATGCTATCAGCTTTGGGGAAGGATCCTGAGTTGTGCATGCGGGCTGTATGTGCTCTTTATCGTCGGCAAACCAATGAAGAAATGATATGCAGGTCCAGCTTGAACCAAAATGGACGAGGCTTTAGCAAATTGGATGCTCCAAGGTAAAGTATACATGCACATTTGATCTTGACAATGGCTCGGTCTCACTTTTTGGTTCAAATTTCACTGCAGTTATGCTTGACTTAACATGATGCTATTCATCATCTTCATATGTCCTCAATTTCGACATTAGAACTCACTAGGTCTATAATATCCGCCATGCAAACACTGTAGGATTACCTGCCCTGTCCCCTAACCCTCCTCACACTTAGGTTAGCTAACTTATGTTGCCTGGTTGTTCATGTCGCTGCTATTCGTTCTTTCCAGTATTTCCTGGAAACTTGTCACAGTATCACCTGAAATCCTGAATACCTGATCACCTGCTTTATTTCTTAGCGTTATCTGTAAAGCTGTCTTTTGTCTGATTGGATTATGCACTCTTACTAGGGGCACAAGGCTGGGCGAATTCCTTACAGGTGGAGATCCAAATGGCGACCTTGTGAGAACTGTGGAGGAGCTGCGAGAGTTTGATCCTGAAGGCCTGGAAGTATGCGAGACTTTGGCATACCATTACTGCAATCAACTTTTCGATATATATGAGACTAACGAATATCGATATTTCCCTTGATGACTTACTTCCTACTGGCCACAATCCCTTCAGCTGACGTTTGTGCACCTGTACATGTATGACCACGCTCTCTCTATTATATGGTTGTTTTCCCGGCTTTTTCTTCGTACTAACGTGGTCTGTAAGGCTATAACCCCCCCCCCCCCCTCTCAGTCTTCCTTTAGGTATCCTGTGTAACTAGTATGAGGGATGTAGGACAATACTGCTTTTGAACAATGAACTTGTCGGGTATTATCCGTCACAAAAACGACTCTGTGCTCGTCAATGTTCACTCCTGCTTTTGGTGACATTCGTTTTATCAGTGAATTCGAACAGCTAATGCCTCTGCAACAGAGCTATGGTGGGCAGTTAACTAGTCGTAGAAGTAGATGTAGTTGCGTTTGGTATAAAATCCGTGCCATATTCCGTGGGTTTTGTCGTAGTGTTCATTTTGAGACTAAGACATTGTCGTGATTTTGTATCTCTTAAGTCTTTGAGTGAATGATTCGCCCTTCTTACACTTTCTGAAATGCCCTGAATTTACCTACTCGATTTTGGTAAAGCAATTTATACATTTTGAAAGCCACAAGAGTTTAGAGAAAAAGATGTTAAACGTGTAACAAAAAATGTGCTGCGCTATTCTGCATTTCTACTAGAAAACATCTAAGATATAATAACTCAAGGATTCATTTATTATTAAAAGTGGGAAACACGACATAATCAAGTTTTCATAGCGTGTTCTTGACGATTGAATCAGTTTCCTATACCCTGATCTTCCTCAGACTCACAGAACTCAGTAAGAATGTCACCCTCTTCTGAACTGTACCCAAGTGTTGACAGCATGGAAGGCCAGCAATGGTGCTCGATGACTCGGATGGCGCGGCAGCAATCAGGGCCAAGATACGTCTCCCCATCGTAGAAGAACTGGATGACCTCTCCTGAGCACGACTGCAGCTCAAGCAGCGAGGCCCAGCAGTTGGTCGAACCCGAATCTGAGTCGAGCTTGAGCCTCTGCACCAGTGAGGTGATGTTAGTATTCTTTGTGCTGCTTGGGAAGGGCTTTGAGGACATTATCATACTAGTTGAGCATGTTAATAAGTAGAAAAGGACAAAAATACTGAGTTTCAACATCTTTTGATCAGCCATGGTAAAAAAAAAACTTGAAGATTTGTGTGTTATCTTGGGTAAAAAATACTTGGGATGTGTGATTGTATATATGTACTAGTATTTATACGTGCATGATATATTCATATATATACATAGGGTAAGTTTCTTTTACGTTACTACTACACTTTATTATAAGGGAGCTTAAGAGACCGAAATAATTATGTGGTGTATTATTATGACATACTAGGAGACGAAGTGATCAGCATTATGAAGAGACTTTTCGTTTGTCAAAATATAATGACTAATAACATATGCTAAGGAATTTCTACTACTGTTTATTACGATCGTCTAATCATTTCAATAGAAATCTAGAGCCCTTTTTGTCTGATGGATTAATTAGAGATATTTTTCCAATAGACCTAATATGTGCTCGTCTCTTCATAGTTCAGTGTGGTTTGAGTGTACATATGAAGTTAACATTCTCGTGAATTAATTAAGTTAATCTATAAGGTCCTTTTAGGTGAACAAATGGTTTAAGTTCATGTGTAAATTACAGCGTTCAGTTATCGTTTCGATTTTGTGTTTTGTACAAAACTTAGTCATAGACTTCCTAGCTACATGGGGAAATTGAAACTTTTAGTCACGTAAATGACATCCTAGTTGCTAGATACATGTAAGTTTGGTTAATTTTAAGTAGCTAGATAACTCACAGTTTTTTAGTGAGAGTTTTCACATGTAATTCGTGGATGCGTGGGTTGTTAGTTGTTACAAGCATGTGTAATAATATTAAAACCATTGCTAGGTGATTATATGTCGCATGCTGTAGCAGGTAAACTAATAACAAGACACTTGAAAACAACATCCACCTTCACACACACAAGAAAGAAAACAAGCTTACAAAACAAGGATGACAAGATCAACTAATGATTTCCAAATGCCTGTTCATTATCCTAGATACTCAAAATCCGACTACGAAAGTATGCCGGAGTGGCAGCTCGATCAATTGCTACGACAATATGGTCTACCCGTTGCTGGCAATGGCGAACAAAAGAGGAAGTTTGCTATAGGAGCGTTTCTTTGGGCTTAGGGCCTGTTTGGCCAAGCTCCAACTTCTACAGAACTACTTCTCAGAAACTGTTTCTGGAGGAGGAGCTCCAAATTGGAGCTTCAACTTCTGATGAACAAATTTACACTGGAAGTGCTTCTCAGAAACCAGAAACAGTTTCTCAGTTTTGGGTGTTTGGCCAGTTTTCAGTTTCTAGGACCCAGAAACTGTCCAGAAACACTTCAGGAGCTTGGCCAAACATACCCTTAGACTCCGCGGTTTTAGTAGTAGTTAGCGTACTGAATCTAATAAGAAGTAATGCAAGTTTTAGAGATCATGAGATACTTTAATGAGAGGGCCTCTACTCCTCTAGTCTTCTACACTAGCTTAAATTTTCTTTTGATTGGTATGTCTGCCCATCCACGTTGGGTCTAATCGTATTGTCATGCTCAATTAGGGATGAGGAGCACAAGCCCATGAGAGAAAAGGGAGGAAGATAACTAGATAAGGGGTTACTCTTCCTATATCTGACCGGTGAATTTCGAAACTGTAATTAAAAGATGGTTTATCTACAATCGACTTACTTTCTTGAGTATGTAATTGCTTATTGGTAAGGTTGCATATGTGCATTTCTTAACTACTCTTTCAATTTGTTTCAATGGCGATCACTCAACTGGTTCTTATTTATAATTTTTATACTACTAGTTATTATACGACTATATGAGTCAATTTCTACAATTTACCCATTTCTAGTTTAGCATTTAGTAAATTTTAATCAAAATATATTCTTTCGATCTTTTTATATGTTAATATGTGGTTTGAATATGTGAGAGAATTTCATATCAAACGTTAACAAATGAAAAAGTGGATGACCTCCCCTTGTTGCGCATTTGCGCCCATGGTTTGCCCATAGAGTTATGGGTTAGGTTTGATTGGAAGACGGGTTTCCTATGTGTAGAGAAATATAAGTTTTTTATTCGTAGTTGCTAAATTTGTTGTTGGCTGGCAATTTGTAGGACATTTAGAAATGACATTCTACATACAGCTACCATATGATATACTCAGCCATGATGTTTCAGCCGTCGTTTTTAGATCGAGTTTCCAACTCAATTAAAAGGAGGAAAATATGTCTTGCGTGGATGAGGTCAACAAGCCGGCTTCTTTTAGAAGTGTGATGAAACATGCACACTGTAGTGTCCTGCATCGTATTCGTGTCTAATTTCTCGTTTTCTTTTCTTTTTCTTGATGGCAAATAATGACATATCGAGTCGAATGACTTCTTTTACCACCAACTATCATATAGATTAGTCTTCGAGAGTTTAGTCTGTTTGGCCAAACTCCAACTTATGCAGAAGTACTTTCCAGAAACAGATCAACGGTTGTGGAGGTGGAGCTCCAAATTGAAACATATACTTCTAATGAACAAATTTACACTAGAAATGTTTCTAAAAGGTAAGAAATTGGTTTCTCATCATTTCAAACTGTTTGCTCAAATTCCAATTTCTAGGTCAGTCAGAAGTTTAGCTAAAGACATTATGTGACCTGTGTTTGATTGATAGAGTCGAAGCCGAAATTAAATATTGCGAATCGATCAATAGTTGTATGATCTTATAAATTTGAATTATCGTTGGTTGATTGAGTATTTTTGGATTAGCAAAATGCAAATTGGTCCAATTAGTGGAAGAATCAAAGCTGGAGACAACAAAGCACAGAGAAGATGACTTATGGAGCTTAGGAGTTGGGTTTGGTACTAGGGACCGCTTTGCCTTACCAAATCCGAAACCCAAATTAAAATAAAATCCAACGGGTCACATGGCCTGGATTCCCCTTCACATGTGCCCTTCGCAATTTGCTTTGGCTTCTTTTGCTCTTTTTGTTCATTAGACACCACATTCCCCTTGGATATGGGGGCACCTCTCCTATCATTGCTCAACGGGTACTCAATTAGAGTAGAGCTGACAAATAGATAGGATCGTGTCGGGTTTGTGTTCATGTCTAAGTATGTACAACAGTATAAGTGAGACAATGTTTTTCGATACAAACTTGACTCGATTCTTAATCAAAATTTAAGTTATGTATTATGTAGAGATCTTGTTATTATATGCTTTACGAACTAATTATATTAATAATATGTCAAATTACCTCATTTGTTCCAACTTCCAATTAGAGTAAGAGAAAAGACCAACCACTTGAACAAACGACAACAACTATGAAAAGATTTAACATTTGTGCTTTAGTACAAAGTGCTATACCGTTTGTTTAGTGAATCATACAAGTTGTACTTATTCTTCAAATTATTGGAGTGTTTTAAAAGTGAGTGTACATAAAAATATTGGTAATTTACTAATTTGGTACTACAGAGGTGAGTAAAGCATGCATAATTGGAATACTCGGGTGAGATCACATGTTTTTGTTCAATAGTCTAGCCAAATATTACCTGAGTCATCACAAGATCGATTCAGGTTTAAAAATGTGTTTTTGATTAATACTCGTCCACTTTAGCCATGTAGCATTCGGGAACTGAAGAGGACCCACACAATAATTGGTTTAAAATCCGATCGCCTCGGTTCAATTCTAGTCCGCCTGGACTTTGATTGTCAGACTGCGGCCCAACTTGCGAATTAGACTATCCCTACGGCCCTACCCCATCAGTAAATACACACAATATGCACTCACCCACCAGCTATGACAACAACAACAACAACAACAACCTAAAACCAAATGTCCAATCAAAGTTACCATTGATAGTTTTGTAATAATAGTAGTGAGGATTAAGGTTAGTCGAGTGGTTATAAAATCGATCTGTCTGGGGGTTATCACGGGTTCAAATTCTCATATCCTCGCCTCTGCCGGCCGCTACGTAAGAGTACCAATAGTAATACATCCCTAATACTAACTCCAAAATCAAAAAATTTGATGACCTAGCTAGCTAGTAGTGAATGGACATCCACCAATCTCTCTCCTCTTCCATCTCTCAACCCTCCAAAAATCTCCTTACCAAAATCTCCTAATCTTAGTGGTCCCCCAGTAAACACAGGCTGACACCACCCCAAACACACAAACACAAAAACACACAAACATTATAAAGACACCTTCTCCAACTCCAGCACATGCTGCTCTTGCCTCTTTCTCATTGACGCATTTCATCAAACACCTTGGTGTGCTCGGCCCTTCTCCCTCTTCCTTCTTCCACACGCCCCCTTCTTTCTCTCTCCTCACCCCCTCTACACCCTCTCTCTCTCCTGGGTGTTTCTCTCCTTCCCTTCGTAATTTTGAGAGAGAGAGGGAGGCTGTAGAGATCCAGCATTCTTTGGCTACGGAGAGAGAGAGATTGAAACTTGAACGAGAAGTTTTCGTTTTTTTTTTTTAACAATGGAGGTGTCTAAGGCTTCTTTCATCGTTTTTGCTGTTTTCTCTCTCATCTTTGCAATGGCTCAGGCTCAATCCGCTGCTCCTGCTCCTGCCCCTTCAAATGATGGTATGATTTCTTTTTTTTAACCTATAGTTTTTTATCATATGGTTTCATATTTACATGTTGTTTTGCCCAAAGAACCCAACTTTATGCAATTTTATGGTGAAATCTTACATGGGTATGATCTATTATGTAGATTAACAAATGGGTTTGTTTTAGATCCATGAAATTTTATCATATACTTAGAATGCACTTGTGAAATCAGGGTTTTTGTTTGATAATGTGGTGAAAGATTGCGTCTTTGTTACGTTTTATGGTTCAAAATCATGATTTTGGAAAAGTTTTGGTACTTTGGTGATTGCCCATTTCATAGATCTGTTGGATTGTAGGGTACCCTTGAGATTTTTTTTTTGGATGATATACCCTGCATTATAGATTAGAAACAAAAAAAAGGTGACTTCTTGCAGAAGCTGAAAGGCATTAGAATCATATATGGTTGGTGGTTTGGTTTCGAAAAATTCTCGTATATGATTGAGGGTGGAATCAATCATGGAGGGTTTTTGGTACTAACTTCATTGTGATTCTTTTCCAAATGATTGAGCAAAAGTTTGACCTTTAATCCGATTTTACGAAGCTGAGAATGTTGTAGTTTATGTTAATCATCTATTAAGGTTTCGCAAAGAAATGACGTTTAGATGATTGTGACAATTACGTTTTAAAATGTTGCGTTTTGAGTTTTTTCATCTGATGTTTACGCTTGTTGATTTGAAAGTCATGGGAGATAAGTAGATGTTAAGTTTTTGTCAAAGGTGGATGGGTTGAAAACTCGAAATGTTGAATCAAAACTGCTTCTACCTTTCTCCATGAATTTGTTTTTCCTGCTGATGTTGAACAAAGACTTTTCAAACAATGGCGACAGTACTTTTATGCTTTAACAATCGATATGTCACATCGAATCTCATATGCTACATTCGACAGAGATTACAAGTCAAATTTGTTGTTCTCATTGTACCATTTTGATGGAAAATACCTCCAAGTTTGCTAAACATGAGATGCTATCATCATCTAAATTACCAATGCGAGAACATGAACAATAAACCTTATCAATCAATGCCATTATACTAATAGTGCCACTGCCACCTCTATGCTAATTTTAAGAAACGAGTCATACACTGAAAGCGAGTCTCATTGTGCTTTTTATCGTCAATTTTGCTGGCCATGAAGTCCTGTTTCATTACCACACAAGGAGTAGACAGTTTGTTTAGTTTCGTTTCAACAAGTTCCCTACCATGTTCATTGATGCATATTTGTTGTGATCTTGGATGTGAATATCAGATTATCAGTATGTTGGGGATGTTTGATTAGTTTTCTTACGACAACTGCGTTCTTTCAGGGACAAGCATCGATCAAGGGGTAGCATACGTTTTGATGCTTGTAGCCTTGGTGCTAACGTACCTCATCCATTAAGTTTGCATCCATGGAGGCCTCTCTAGCAGTATCAGCACCACCCGAAGACAGATCTGCTCGTCGTTTTTGTGTCTTTTCTTTAATCATATTGTGAAAACGGATAGTGTTACTATTGCCAATTTCCTCAATGGATGTGCCTATAGAGTGTGATTATTGTCGAATAGGAAGAGGTGTACTTGGGCCCTTTTGGAAATGGTGGTGTACATCACAAATTTGGATGAGATGTGTGGTTGTTTGAGATTATTTGCACATAAATCTAGCTCATCTAATATTGCAGAGGCCTCCATCTTTCTGTTCTCTCCTCTCTCCTCTTGAATATTTTCCCCATATCGATAGCACAAGAACAACGATTCTTGGCAGGGGTCTTTTAAGTCAAGTTTTTCGCCCTCTTTTCTACCAGGCGCAAAAACTAGACGTGTCCTGCCTTTGAGCCCTAGGTACTACTCCCAGCTTTCCTAAAAGCTTGAAGACATTGCCTAAAAAATCCCAAAAATGTACTGTAATTTTTGTGTCACAGAAGTCATCTTGGGTTTACGAGGCTAGAAGAGGTCATGGTGGGAACGGGTGAACTCGGAGTAGCATTGGGGTCGCGCGACCACCAGTAACAGTAGGTAAACATAAACGTGCCTGTCCGCAATCACTGGTCCGTGATAAAGCATGTTGCAAAGATCTTGCGAGTACAACACTTTTTAAGCGAACATATGATTTTGTGACGTTGAACGAAGTAAACCAACATTCACTAGCGGAGGATATACGTCGCCACGCTCATTAAACCATGGGGACTAGCGGGTCCAATGCATTAAATGATAAAAATCTCAGAGCCCTGTTATTACAAAATCGTACACATGAGCTCCGAATCTTTTCTAAGTCAATGTTGACAGTAGACACTAATCCACCAAAGTCGGAGACTATTACAACACCTTGTTGATGACCTTACTTACCGGCATCACCACGACCAGCGCTTTGGTCCTCGACTGCGCCTTATGCTTACTCCGACTAATTGTATGTATCCACACAATGACTAGGATGACTCAAAAATCAAAACCAACCCCCGTCCCTTTCCAAATACACCAAGTTAGTACCTGGCGTTCAAATGCAACGAACCATGGCCGTCTGTCCATAAAAATGAAGTTTGGAGTGCCCTTTTAAGGCGGAAACTCAGTTGCCATTGAGACAAAGCTCATGGCAAAATCACGAAACTAAGAATAACCTCCGAAGTTGCATTGGCAATCGAGTCTCATATGTTATATGTACAACGCTGATACACAATCACAGAGTCATCAACTATTTATTCGCCATGGCAACGTGGTCCAAGGCATTAATCACAACCTGAATGAATTGTCACACATAGATTCAGTGAAGTACATTAACATACTTCATGCTTCATGTGACCTCCCACCTACCTTATGAAATGAGATTAAACCATCACCTGAGTACATGCAATACAATTACTTCGCATGTCTGCAAAAACTACAATACATAGCCATCCGTCACAAAGGTGATGAGTTATCATTTTTCACACAGGTGTTGGAAGAGCCAACACCCTCCTCAATGGAGGGTGGCGATACGAGGACGTTAAAATTACCAGTACACTGTACACCATAGAAGGTGATCAATTGTATTGGCACAAAACAACATGAAAGTGAATCCACCAGCACTGAAAGAATGTACTAACTTGATTTTGCTAAGTTCGGTCCATCCGAAGTTCATATCCTTTGGATCAAAGCTAACAGAACTTTATACGCGTAAAAGTTGTGATAAATTAGCACTATATAAAGCAGGCCAAATGAAAGGGCAAAAGAAAAAAAAACTGGGACAAGCCCTCAGCAAAAACTATCACTACAGTGAGGAAGTCAGTTAGTCTCTACAAAATTTTAGCTCAGCCTTGAGAAACAGACTAAACAAGCAACCTGACAATACTAAGTCCTGCACTAGACTGACCTTGAAACGGAAATTTCGGGGTCTCTGTGGTCTTCTCCTCCATTAGGAGCCTTATTCTTAACCTGAGAGAATCTAATCTCTGGCGCCAAGTCACCAAAAAACTGTGTTGTTCACAGGATGAGTCTTCTATGATCTACATTTGTTACAGTTAGGGTACAGCCGGATCACGTACTGAACCTAGTATGCAAGACATATTTGACAACTTCGTAGAATGAAACCACAATCCCAACAGATGGGCCTGCACGAGCAATACGAGGGCCAGCCCCTGCAAATAATCCCCTCATTCCTCCATCCCTATTTCAGGAATACACAGATATCAGGTACAAAAGACCAAGTGGGTATGATGTACTCAAATCCCATAATATAACAAAGTCAAGCAGCGCAAGCACACGACAACTCTACACCAACCCCCAAAAAGAAGAACGAGGAAAGTTCAGAAAAATACGGAGATAATAATGCCAAACACCCACAAAGACTATTCTACAATCAGGTCCTGGAATGACTTCATGGATCGCAAGTAAGAATGATTCCACTATTCAAGTATGCAGATATATAGACAAAATGTTGATCTACCCAATATTTTTCACTCCACTGGGGATGACAATTTATTAAGAGGTTAAGGGGAAGGGTGTACCTCCAGATCTCCACTAGAGTCTGCCTCGTGGTCATCTTCAGTGCTCTGATAGGATCGTTCTGGAATACAACAGAAATAATAATGAGATGAGCGGACACAAAAGATAAAGAAAATAGGCTATCCTAAAAAGCCATCTGTATGAAAGACGAAAGTTTTCCAATAGTAGCAAAATAATCCGTGTAATTTCAAATCACCTCTATTTGTCGACGTGTTCGTGCAACATCCAGCGGACAAGTAGCAGCTGCAGAAAGGCTTCCAGCAACAAATCCAGCAGCAAAATTTGAACCAAGAACAGTGACAACACTAGCTTCATCTCCCATTGAAGCACTAAGTCTCCTCCTCATCTACAAGTCCCAGTATCAATAAACATACAAGGTAAACAGAGCCTTAGACTTGTATTTCAAGATAATAGATTGCCAACAGATGGCATCGCATGTTGGTGGCACACTCTCACATATTCAACCACCACAAAAAAAGAGGGTAAGGTTCCAAACTATGCAAGGGCGGCACTATAGCACATACATGCCATCAGAAGCCTTGATAAAGTTAACAAAAGATCTTACAGGTTCAAGGGTTGACCAACATATAGCTGAATAGGGAACATCACGAGCAAGCTGTGCTCCCAGACCAGTCCAGAGAACACGGAAATTTTGAACTGTGCAAACGAAGAAAAAAAAAAAGGTCAGATGCTTACAAAAGCAAAAGAGCTTTTTCTTCAACGAACAATCATAAACTGCAAAAAGCAGACTTCAAGGATCAGAAAACGGATCCAACAACACTTTCAAGAATTCACTTCTCCAAAAATGGCTAGCAAGGAAAATGAAAAGAAAATGAAGAGAAAAAAAAAATCGATCAAAGAAGTTCGCAAAACAAGCATGAAACCATCTAGTTGCAGAATATGAACCTCAGAAAACAGAGTGCAAACATGACACCTTGAAATCTCGGTGCTTTACAATGGTCCCAAAAGCAATCACGTCAGAGTAAGGCTCCATCAAACTATGTGAAATCCGGTAACTATGTAGTATGAGGTGTCAAGAAGGATAAACTTACATTTGCTTTGGAAGCTAGCTGTACTATTGACATTAGAAACAATCCCAATAAGGGTCTTCACTACACCAGGGGGCTTTTTCCCAGTCTCTTTAAATGCCTAGCACAATAAAAAGAGTGGAGTTGGAAATCAAATAGGATTGTACAGGGTCACGCAATCATTCACACAGAATTCAGCTCATCAGCTATAAATAAAACAAATTTCCTGATTCACATTTAAGTAAGATAGGCAAAGGCAAAAAAGGCACCTGCATCCGGGTTCGTGCAAGCTCGATGGGATAACATGTGGTGCAAGCTAGCGAGCGAGCCAAAGCACCAGCAACAAATGGTACATATGGCTTCATACTTGGGGCGTTTTCAGCGGCTAACTCCTCCATACGAATCCGGAATACATCATAAAAGGGCAGATAGATTCCTACCTGGAAATATATGAACATAACATATACTGTTAAAAACCAACATCACTGAGAGTTTACACGAAACTAACCAAAAAAAAGTTCTCGGGAACTTTACCATTGGTATTGCCAATGCGAGGCCAGCATTTGTCCCTCTCCACAGCCTTGTGACTCCTTCCTGCAAAGCATATACTGTTAAAAACTCGCAAATTATCACCAAAAAACTTCAAAAAAAAAAAAAAAGGCAAAGGCAAGTTTTCAGCAGAACTCATATACAACTCCTAAAAAGCTTAAAACAAAACAAAAAAAATCAAAGGCAACATGGTAGCTGATAAGTCAGAAATAAACAGCACTACAAAGTTTGCCGGGCAAACAAAAAAGGTAAGAAACTGAGTTATTCGGCCTGAGTATAGGCAAATTCTCACTTCAGACACGCCATAGAGTTTCTTCTACCATTATATCGAAGATTAAACTCTTTCAAATAATTGAAAAAACTGTACAGCCACAAACCTGTCTAACAATTTTGAGAAGGACATCTAATGTCCCTTTATACTGAAAACAATCTGGCGGGCAAATAGACACTGTTCCTTGAATGCCAGCTCGGGCGCATGTGGGTGAACACCTTAAGTCAGCAAACATCTGCAAGGAATAGATAAGAGCATGATCAAAAAATGACAACAAAACAGTAACTAAAATTAAATGCCACAACTGAGGCTAAATTAGTACATACCATTGTTGGACCAAAGAATGCCATCCGACTCATGGCATTGCTTAATGGATGAGCATACTGAGCTCCTGCAGCTTGCGCTTGTAACCTTGTCTGCATGACAGTAAAATCCGTGGTTCAGATGACATCCACAAGTAGGGGTAGGCTCAAATCCAAAAGAGAAGAGCCTATGCAGCCACCCAGCATAGTATAAGATCGGGCAGTGACATCAACTTAGAATAAAGAAGGATAAACATAAAAGAACAGACCTTTTCTTGAAACGAAAAAATTCAGAAGGAAGAAAACTAGAAAACAGCAGAGGAAAGTGATATTACTGCATACAAATATAAAACGCACGGACCCTTGACGTCTTAAACCAAATCATTCATACCACTGTGACATACACTATTCAAATTTAATCATTCACCATAACAACTTCCATGAAATGAAACAATGAGCTCAAATCACCTATGCATAACTACCAGCCCTTTGTAAACCATCAGTATACCCCAGCACCATATGATTTATGAAATAGAGCAATGAGCACAAAACACCCAATGTCTACATGAGCCAACCCAAGTTTCTATCTCTCTACCTACGAGTAACACACATAAAGATATTGACAAACCAAACCAAGCCAAGCTTCCCGGATTTTTATCATCTTGGCCACAAAATAGCTTCTAACAATTAGAAACCCTGTGAGGACAAAGTCCAGTAGTCCACCCATAAAAAGTGTAAACATGATCTAACCTTCGCATTTTTTTAATTAGTATTGTTCAACAAGATTGTCCATTTCCAATGGACCCAAAGACTAATTATTCTTTGGCTTAGGGATAAAATGGAATAAAGCAAAATGGCTCATAAAACTAGCAGTCGGTCAGTGCGATTCTGGAAGCAATTTTCATTTTGGGTCATCTAGGTGCAGCCTCTCTATGTTACAATAGGGGTAAGGCCTCTCTATATTTCAATAGGTGCTGGGGTACGTATGTTGTTTTGAGTAATGTTTAACAAGCTTCAATCAAACTGCTATCATGACCTATAGGGGTATAATCAAACCTACCAAACCAAGCCTCACGCACTCCAGGAACTCATCTATAGGAACAACTCATACAATCATGTACTTCTATTCTTCTAACAAAACATCCCGACACCCCGTTTCAAGAGTAATAACTAACTATCATTCTTAAGCTTTCTCTTAACAAATGCCACCACAAACGACAACCGAATAGAACTTAATCAAACCCAAGCTTCATATAATGCATGATATATGATCTATGAACATCGAAACCCTAAATGCTTCTCCCAAAAGACAACACCCGGAAAACAATTCCCTCACATCTCACCCCTCATTGCCAAAAGAGATGGCAACACCACGATAAGTTCTACCAAATTCATAAATATTGGCAACACCAAAACTCCCCCAAAACAAGAAAAGCAACCATTTTCCGGTGCACATTGGCGCCCCCACAAAGCCTTCCTTTGTCATCTTAAAAAGTGCAATAGACATCAAATTTTCACAACATACACGAATTCGCCCAAAAAAACACCAAAATGAATAAAACAACAAAAAACAAACCTTGGCAACATCAAGAGGGTTAACAAGAACAGCAGAAAGAAAGGCAGCTCCAGCAGCAGAAAGCGCATTCGCAGCGAAATTACTCGAATTAGCATCACTAGAAACATACTTTTTCACAGGTTGAGCCTGATGAAATTGAGCTTGTTTTTGTTGTAATAGTGCATCATTAATCACATTCTCAGACATTATAAGATTATTAATCTCCTGAGTCCTCAACAATTGCTCAGGAAACCCATTCTCATCCATTCCATTTCCAACACTTCCTGAAGAAGATTCATCACAACTCAACCAACGGTCATGATTATTGTTCTCCTGGTGTATTCTCTGATCAGATTCCACCATTTTTATTCCCGCTACACACAAAAAATCCCAGAAATCTCAAAAGGGTTATTCCCAATTGAATAAATATTAATACCCAGAAAGCCAAAACACAAAAATAACCCAAAAAAATGGTAAAAAAATCAAAAGAGTATTGAAAAAAAATGGTAAAAAGGTCGGACCTTTATTATAATTAGGTGATTAAAAAGGGGTAAGATTAAATTAACATGAAATAATAATACTATGTTGTATAAAAGTATAGTAGTATGTATGTCGTATGATTATTATTATGTTGCAGGAAACTTGAAGGAGAAGACAAGAGAAGAGAGATTACCAGTGGAAGGAGGAGGAGAGAGGGAAGGCGGAAAACCCTGAAAAAAGACAGACACTTGTTTCTCTCTCTAGGGTACACGCAGGCGGGGGAGGTGGCTCAAGTAGTGCCGGTTATAGAATGGCGAATCGTATTCTATAAGTTTCTTTTTCTCTTGTTTAGTTCTAGAATATATTAAGGTTTTTTCTTGGCTCCAATTTTTTTGGGGGTGTGCTTTAATAATGCTAATAGTAGTGAGTCAAAAATTTGGAAATAATTTTCCTGGTCAAATCATGGATGATGAATTAATGATAATGATGTGTGTTGGTGTGGGATGATTTTCTTCCTTTTATGTGGATTGCGGAGGTTTGTTTTTGGTACCATATAATCGTCTAGAATAGTTGTATGGTGGTAACGGATATGATTGAATATAGCTATTCTCCGAATTATGTGATGAATTGTTGATTTCGGCGCTATAGATGAGTGTATGATAGTGCTCTATCTGCATCGATTCAATCTCAATGTTTCATTCCTTTGAACACTTTAATTAAAAATATGTATGTAAATAATGTAATCCAAATAAAAGTTGTTTTGGGGTTTAAAACTAGCTTATAGAAGTTTTAGGTAGTTCATCTAATTTAGAGGCAATTAACTTCCTATACAAGCAAACAATTACAGTTAGAAAAATGTTATGCATGGAGTACAATTTTCTCCTCGTACGATTATGCTAATAATTCTGGTCCTCCTATAACTTATAAGGGGGTGTTTGGTTCATGATTTTTGGGGGGATTGGAAACGGATTGGATTACCAATCCGTTACATTGTGTTTGGT
>JBBYHQ010124886.1:0-27602 GCA_038382645.1 Spergularia azorica
AAGAACAATTCAAGAAATAATAAAACAAAATTAAGAAATCAAATATTGCCAAAAATGTAATCTATAATTTTTAACATTTTCTGTTGAATTTGTGATCTTTCTTATGCAACTGATTTGTTTCTTACATGTTGAATCACTGCGTTTAATCAATAAACTCATTCAATGCCTGATGCAAGCTAAGTTTGTCGAATATGTACACATATCGAATGCAAAGCATAAAATTCGGGTCTCTTTAAATCGAGCGTCTGTGATCGAGTCGAGTACAGTTACTCTATGGTGCCCGAAAGAGTCTGTTATACGATAATCTTACCACACTAGCAACACTCTGTACCCCAAATTAGAAGAAGAAAAAAAAAAAAAAAAAAAAAGATGCACATTTCCAATTTCCATACTATTCCTCGCATTTTACTTTTTTCCATCAGAAGTAACATAAATTAAGGGTCCGCATTGTTACAAAATCAAAGTTCTTTGCTATTTTTGTGAAGCAACTGATCATTTTTGAAGATCCTAACTTCTTCAAGCACAAAAATTTCCAAATCCAACATCAGGTGTGGTTGATACAGTCTTAAAGTGTTTGGATTCTTTATTTCATTGGAGTAAAATATAAGAAAAGGACCTGAAACTTTAGGGAAAAAAAAGTTTACCTAAAGTAGTTCAGCAAGAATTTTGTTGTACTGTGATTAGTGTTACTCACAAAAGATTATTGTCGAATTCACCTCTAATAGTAGTAGCTTCAAAATTAAGTCACATCCTATGTATACATATCCTTGCATTGTTGTTTGTTCATCATTTTGTGCAAAATCGAGCGGGTAAAGACGATGGCTTTGGCAGTGAACATAGTGGTTGCAAACCATGACAAGGAGGAGGAGCTACGTAAAGCGAATCGTAGAGGCTTGGGAGCTAAGCTTTACAATGGGGCTTTAAATGGCATAGTGGAAGATGTCTTCCAATGTAATTGGATAAATAGTACAACTCCAATTGGAAACAACATTTTGCATGTTCACGTAGGCAAGCCGCTTGAGCACGTCCACAAATCCAAGGAGGTAAAAGAGACGGTAAAAATCGACTTTATAAAAGATGTTGTAACTCTTGATGCAGGTTACGCCTTGTTGTGGAAGCAGAACACGAATGGCGACACTCCCCTGCACTTGGCTGCCAGGTTTGGCCAAGCAGGTGCTGTTGAAGTGTTCTTGAAAAGAGCTAAGGTTACGAGTCAGGAAGACGTGGTTAGAATGCTGAGAATTACCAATAAAAACAAGGATACGCCCCTGCATGTAGCAGCTCGTCAAATGGATCATGGTATAGTGAAGCTTCTAGTTGAAGCTGCTGATCGTAATGAGTTTGTTTCTCATCAGCCAAACCATGCGGGTGAAACTCCGCTTTATCTGGCTGCAGAGCTTGGATGTGCCGAAACTATGATGAACATTCTCGACTATTGTGAACCATCGGCTCTGAGTCTGCACCATAAGGGGCCTTCTGGCCGCACTGCTCTTCATGCTGCTGCCATGTGTAAAACCCCTGCTACCTCAGGTTAGTTATACTACTGTCGAGTTTTTCTACTGTGAGACTGCCTCATACTGATTTGAGACCTTCTTTTTTATCACCAGATTTCGCTAGTAATTAATAATGTTGTTCTTTATTTTTTGGACTATAGGGGTTATACAGAAGATGTTGGAGATAGATAGCTCTTTAATTCGAGTTCAGGACGATAAGGGTCAGACACCACTTCACTTGGCTGCAGGGTGGAAATCGAGTTCAACACTACTTCTAGACGTGCTTTTAGATTACGATGATGAGACTAACTCAGCAGTATACATACAGGATAACGAAGGCCAAACAGCATTGCACGTTGCGACTCTCCACAGTAATTGGCAAGGGACGAAGACACTACTTACTCGCTGCCCCGAGAGCGTGGAGATAGTAGACAATAAGGGTCAGAATGTAGTACACTATGCTGCCACTTTGGGATGTCTTAAGCAACTTGAGTCTGTACTAACACTAGGATACGTTGACAAGCTTGTGAATGACAAGGACATGAACGGGAATACGCCTCTCCATCTTCTCGTAAACACTGTCCCTGAAATTCCTGCTCACAATTGTTTCTTTAGGTTACCTGATTTAATCAGCCTGTATTTTATCATTACGTCTGCGTTCAATAATGATAACCTCACTGCCGGTGATGTTCTGGCTGCCAATTTCAACTTTCGTAGACATTCTGTAAGCTTCACTCATACATTTCTACTTCTTTAGTCATTCATTTCACTACTATAACATTTCAGTCATCAGTCGTACTAGTCTTACACTTTTGTTGCTTCTGTGTGTGCTATATTTTCACAGATCCCGTATTTAGACTGGACTCAGGTAATCCCACTCGGGCGCAGAATTTGGATTACCAGTACCAAGGTCCCGGTAACTTTTGATGACGAGTTTAAGAAGGGTGTTCAGGAAGTTAAAGAAAAGGCATCAAACCATCTCGTGATTGCGACACTGATAGCAACAGTGTCATTCACTGCAGGGTTCACCTTACCTGGTGGGTTCATTCAAGACTCTGGCAGTAAGGACAATGGGATGGCTGTGCTTACGCGAAATGCTGCATTCAAAGTTTTCCTGATTGGTGACATTGTGGCATTCAATTGCTCTGCGGTTGCAGTAATCTGCTTCTTTGTACTCGCAAAGAAAACCAATCTTGTTCTGGTGGAAATTCTCTACAGACTTGGGTATCTACTCACCTCGTTCTCTCTTGGTTCTATGGCCGTAGCATTCTTGACTGGTGTCTATGCCGTGACCTATACGACTCCCATCCTCGTCGTGGCGGTTTTCCTCCTGTCTCTCATCTTCTTCTTGCCGTATCTATTTTTGCTGAACGGAAATTACAACAGTACGATGTATTTTCTGAAGAGATGCGTACGCTGGTATCCAGAAAGGATAGCTCGTATATCTGTTCTTTGTTTGAAGAAATTATGTCCTTGAAACCTGAAAATTGTGCACATATATTCCAATCTAAATATTACATTGGAAGTGCAATTTCGTTGCAATTTTGGATTTGCGATTTGGTAGGAATTGTAAGGAATTGTCATGTTCTTAATCTTAACTAGCCAAATCAATAAAGTTCTCTATTCTCTATAAAATAGTGTGTTTTTTTATATATATAAAATATAATAGTTCGCAATCTTCCCAACAGTTCAGCACCACCAGCTGCGCCCAACATCGTCGCCTGAAAAGCCCGTCACCGGCCACCTCCCATGCCTCACTACACTAGCAACACTCTGTACACACCAAATTGGTCGACATACAGAAAGAAAATGGAAAATGAAAAATACAGGATGCACATTTTCATACTTTTCCTTGCACTTCACATTTTTCCATCACAAGTAACATAGTTAATGGTCCATATATTGTGACAAAATTAAAGTTCTTTGCCATTAATCTACTATCTTGTACTCCGCAATAATTTCCTTTTTAGTAACATAAGAATATTATCTTGGATTAAGGTATCCAAGATAATATTTCAACGTGTATTTTTGGTAACACTCAATATTTTTGCATCAAATATTGACTACCCTCTTTCGCATACCTCCCTCTGAACAAAATTTCAATGCGCGCAAGATTTAGTATACAAAGACAGACTCAAACCCTGCTGAAGAAAGCTTTCCACTATTCCGCAGGTGGCCTCAACATCCAGTTTCTTTATTAAACAAGTCACTACAATGTTAAATAACGAACTATCAGGAAGACAACCTCTCTTCCTACAATTCCTCAGAATGAAGCAGCCATCACAAGCTACTTTACGCAAAACTCGTTCCTTTTCAACAAAGCCGGATAACATTTCAAATGCCTTAGGCTCTGTGCGATTGGACTGCAATTTTCTGATCTGATTTGATTTGATTTGAATTGAACTGATCTGATTTGATTTGATTTGAATAAACTTGATTTGATTTGATCTCAACTGAATTAATTGATAAATTAACTGCAATTAGACGAATTAATAACTAGAAATAGACTAGATTCATTGATTGTTATTTGGATAATTCTGATCTGATTTGATTTGATTTGAATAAAACTGATTTAATTTGATTTGATTTGAATAAATCTGATCTGATTTAAAAACACTGTTGAATAAGTTGAATCGCACAGGGCCTTAATTGGCCAAGTACGTGAACACATTGGGCTTAAAACCCCCCCTCTCCATCAGTGTAACCAGACCAAGAGCTTCATCCACCACTCCATAAGAATTTTATAGATGAACCTATCAGGCTAAACAAGCAGCAAATACGCGCGATTTCGACCTAATCAACATCATCAAAGATTCACAGCATTATACAAGGACTAAGACCTAAAAGAGAAATTTGCCAAAAATATCTCAACACAATACTTAGCCAAACCTAATTTACCGCCAACTACCAATCAAAACATACAGAAAATCAGATTAAAAGAAAACTTGTTAATTAACTTACGACGATGAAATTGTTTTGTAGCGTGATGATGAAGATAATCGAACGCGTTGTGGATCAATAATCAGCGATTTCGGAAAAAAAAAATTCAAAAATTGCAAAATGAGACTGGAGAATTTTTTCTAATTTATTTATTTATAAAAAATTTTGGATTTTTTGGTACTCCCTCCGTCCTAGCTCAAACATCCCATATTCCATTTCGGGACGTCCCACCTCAAACACCCCATCTCTTTTGGCACATATTTCTCTCTCCTACTTTTATTAAATTATTACATCATCTCTCACATTATCTCTCCTACTTTTATTAATCCTCACATTCTCTCTCCTCTTTTTTCCTAATATTACCCCACTCAACTTACTATATCAATTTTTCTTATTTCACTACAAAAATAGGTCGGGGTGTTTGAGCTGAGACGGAGGGAGTACACGTTTTTCTGCAAGACACGGACACACAGACACAGACACACAGTGGAACAGACGACTACGACACGAATAACAACACGACATTTTTTTTGGCATTTTCTTTTTTTTACTCCTTTTTTTGTTTTTTTTTTTTTTCCTACTTTTTATTTTTCTTCTTGTTTCCATTTCTTCTTCTCCTCTTCTTTTTTTCTTCTTTCTCATTTCTTCTTTCTCATTTCTTCTTCTCCTCTTCGTCATAGTCTTACTACTATACCTGAATATCATCATTAAAGACAAGATGACTTGTACTGTATTTTGAAAGCAACTTGAAGGCGTTGTGGTTGACAAAGTCTTCGAACTAAAAAATGAAAAGTTCGGGTTATGGATGTGTAACATATGTTGCAAAAGTTATTGACAATCAGTAAAATAATTTCAATATCAATAGACAATCAACTTTGAACGAAATACCGCACGTGTATGAGAATTTTTTCACCATAGATTTGCTTTACTGCAGTCATGAATTTCTCAAGGAGCTCATCATATTCCTGCATTTATACCAGTTTCAGTATAACAGATGACATGAAATCACTAGAAAGAAGAAGAAGAACATGTTTTTTTTTTTTTTTCTACTTTTTCTTCTTCTTCTTTCTCTTCATTTCTTCTTCTCCTCTTCTTCTCGTCTTCCTCTCCTTCAGGCGGTAGAGTAGACCTTGAAGCCGTTGCTCCGAGCAAACTCCTTTATCTCGCGAACAACTTCGGCGGCGGAACCTGGAAGTACGCGCACAACAACGGAGTCATCGATGAGGCCGATCAGCTCCTGGTACTGTTGGAGAGTCGCGACCGTCCACTTCTTCTGCTTGCTCATAATCCTGAAGATCTCCTTGTACTTCCTCTGCTCGTCCATCAAGCTACGCGTCAGCACCTCAACTAACTTCTCAGCTGCGCGAAGTTCGGAGTCGAGGCCTCGGATTTTGGCTGCGGATTCGAGGCATGAGTTGATGAGAAATTGTGTCGCCATTGTAACAGGTTAGTTTTTTTTTTTATAATTGTGTCAGGTACTAGGTTTTTTAATTGAGGGAATTAGGGTTTGAGTATTTGGGGAAATTGAGGAATGAGGAGAGAGAAAATGAGGAAATTGGGAGGGTTTGATTTTGTGTGAGAGTTTGGGTGGGAATAGGGGATATTTATAGGAGGGATTGGTTGATGGGAAGAGGGGGAGAGGAGGGAGGGGAGAGAGTTGGAGAGGTTTGTGAATTGGGAATTTTGGTGGAAAATTTTGTGTGTGAATTTTAATTTTGAATCCTGTCATTTAATTTGTTAAGTAATCATTCTGGTTCGAGTCGCATTTCACCCCTAACCACAACTCATCCGCTGATGGTTATAATTTTGAAAGTTATAGTTCTGTTTTAGTAATATGTTTCTTCGGAAGTATATATGAAGTAACTCTTTCGTCCTTAGTATTGTTAGATCGGTCTTCATTTTTTTTTTCCGATGTGGACTTTGAAGGACTAGGCACAAAGTGTAGTAAGTCTTTCGGTGAATCACATCTACCATATGGCATATGCTTGAGCTCTTTACTTTCTGTATATGCAGGAAAGAAACGAGCGGCTGTTTTACAAGCTTCTCATTGACAATGTTGAGGAATTACTCGCAATTGTCTATACACCGACTGTTGGAGAGGCTTGTCAGAAATATGGATGTATCTTCAGGCGCCCACAGGGTCTATACATTAGTCTGAAGAAGAAGTATGGGTGTTTTTTTTGCTTTGTTGTGTAATACTATAGCATTTTTCATATTGGTTGTTGGGTTGGACATTGAGTTGACTGGTTGACATTTTTCAGGGGAAAGATCCTTGAAGTGCTGAAAAATTGGCCTGAAAGAAATGTTCAGCTTATTGTTGTGACTGATAGTGAGCGAATTTTGGGTCTTGGAGACCTTGGTTGCCAGGGGATGGGGAACTAGCTCTTTACGCGGCACTGGACTCTAGGAGGAGTTCGTCCTTCATCCGTAAGCGTGATTCTAGCATTTGCTCCACTAAATGTTATTTTGCAATTTCAGAGGGATCATGTGAGCTTTCTTGTCACAGTTTTTAACGGTTACCATTGATGTTGGGACTAACAGCGAACAATTGTTAAAAGATGATTTTTACTTTGGCCTTAGGCAGAAAAGAGCAACTGGACATGTTGATTTACATCCTTGAGTTCTTTTCTCTTCAGTTTTTAAAGTGATATTCTATGTCATCCCTTATACTGAGACGGGTTGAAAACATATGCAGGAATATGATGAGCTCCATGAGGAGTTCTTGACTCATGAGTGCAGTAAAGCAAATTTATGGTGAAAAAATTCTCATACAGGTGCGGTATTTCGTTCAAAGTTGACTGTCTATATATTGATATTGAAATTATTTTACTGATTGTCAATAACTTTTGCAACATATGTCACACATTCATAACACGAACTTTTCATTTTTAGTTCGAAGACTTTGCCAACCACAACGCCTTCAAGTTGCTTTCAAAATACAGTACAAGTCATCTTGTGTTTAATGATGATATTCAGGTATAGTAGTAAGACTATGACTATCAAGTTTGTGTTATCATTGTGTCCAGTCGCAAAAACCTTGGGCATCCTCTCCTCAATAGTGATTCTTTAGGCAGGGGTATATTTGTTCAAAATGATATCAAAGTTTACTTGGCTGTAGTTCTAGCTCAGTTGAAATTCTTAAGCATGCATAACTTGAGAAATTGTGTGCCTTATTTCTTGTTTTGTATTCACAGCTTGCTTTTTCATTTTTTCTGTTTTTTGCAGTTGGGGAGAAAAGAGAGGAGAAGAAAAAAAAAAGGTGAAAGTGGCAATACTTGTTTGCAGGAGGAGATCTTTCTGCAAAGCATTTTAAGCTATCTTATGTTGACAAAAGTTCGTTCCACTGTGGCAGGGCAGAGTACCTTGCCAACAGAGCTTCCATAAACCGCTTCTATTGGTGAGACTCGATGCAGTATTGGTGGGATCTTCTAGAATGGGAAAAACATTTCCAAAGGATTTATTGAAGTTATGGCCTCTTTTAATGAGGTACTCCACTTAACACCTGCATCAGATTTGCACAAACTTGAAAAGAACAGAACTCTTGTGATCCTAGAGCTTATCATTGCAGACTGGACTAGTGGTAAGACATATTGTCGCATGAAAGTTGAACAAATCTTTCAGCAAAATGGATGCATATGAAGAAGTACATACATATGATGCATTTCTTTTACTTTGCCTTAGTGTACAATGATTCCCTTTTGAACTTAAACAATGCTCTCTCTAATCGATGCTTATAGTTATGCCTGGAGCAAGGTATTCAATTCTATGTCAACGTTATTTATTCTGCCTGTAACAGGGGCGTGCAATTTTTGCTAGTGGTAATCCGTTTGACCCTGTCGAATATAAGGAGAAAATATCTTCAATGTGCGATGTCTGGTGCTTTTTAGTTGTTTTCAACTTTTCATGTTACTTTGAGTAGCAACACTGAAAAACAATGCTCTCTCTAATCGGATGCTTATATGTCATGTCTGGAGCAAGGTAAGATAGATTGAAACAAAACTATGAAAACTACGCCAGACTTTTTGGCTATGCAATTCTACGTCATTTGTGTCAGATGCCGGTTAATTCACTCTTAACGTTATTTATTCTGCCTGTAACACGGGCGTGCAATATTTGCTAGTGGTAATCCGTTTGACCCTGTCGATTATAAAGACGTTTCTCAACAGGAATGTGCTATATATGTCTAGTGCTTTTTAGTTGTTTCCAACTTTTCATGTTACTTTAGGTAAAAGTTAGCAACACTGAAAAACTAAAAATAAAAAATCCAATCTACACCTACCGGATTCGAACCAGAGACCTAAGAATGTCTTCTAGACAACTATAGTCCTCCACTGTACCAATTGAGCTGAGGTTGGAAACTTGTAAGGTACACTTTGTAAATTGTCACACTCTTGTATTTAGATTGGACTCATAATAATCCCACTCGGGCTTAGAATTTGGATCACCAGTAGCTGGGTCTCAGTAACTGCTATTCATGACGAGTTTAAGAAGGGTACTCACGTAAACAAGTAGTTAAAGAAGAGTGGTGTTAGGCTATGTTTATCGGTGCAATGAGGCTTTCATGGCACTCACCTTTTGCAATCTCACGTGTCAAATAATGTTATAAAATTGATTCCCATTGTATCTTCTATAGCACCAAGCCACCTTGAGGCACCGATGCTATGAGATTGTCGCCTGCCAATTGCTTTATCTCTGCTCCATGTGGCTACTTTTCATTTGCTACTTTGCTAGAAAAACAAACATCTTACTTCAGAATTTAGAAGGTATATGATTATTGATATAAACATTAAAATATTGCAAAACTTATATCAACATTCATGATATTTAAGGATCTACAAAATGAGACCAATCTTGATAGATTTTTAAAAATTTTAAATATTGAATATGAGCAACAAGAATTGTATAATGGGAGTGCCACTATAAACTACTAAAAATGACATGAATTAAGTGGGGCAAAATAGGAGAAGGAAATTATTTTTATATTAAGGTGTCATGCGTGACTTAATAAAGGTCGAACACAAATTATAACTTCCCAACGGCAAAATGCGTAGTTAATTAGTTATTATTTGTACTTTGCACAAATAACTCTTATTAGTAACAAATAACCGTAATTCTACTATTTGTACTTTGCACAAGCTTTCAAGATTAGTATTCACCATGTGCTTGAGCTCTCTAAGTGAAATTAAGTGAAATTCTCAATTAATATAGACATTATGGAAAAAATAACAAACATAGTAATTATTCGAGACCGAAGGGACTACATAGTACGGTAACACTAGATTGATTACCACTCGTCCCTTTGAGGTTAATCCAATTAGCTAAAGATATTCGTTACTCACACTTCTATTCTCTATGATCTTTCTGTTCGTTTTACTATTTTTTATTAGCCATATTGAAAGCGGTTTGAAATCTAAAACGATCGTGATAAAGATTATTGAGAAGAGCAATGAACAACCGGCTTTTCTTAAATCAAATATGTTTGGCATTGCAAAGCATCAAATTAAAACACTGATCCTTTACATCAAGTGAACATTTCAACTAATCTAGATGTCGCTACTATTACCGTCGCTAAAAACTCCAAACCGGCCAACAAAAACATCATTCAGAACTAACAGGATTATAATTAATTAATTAATTAATTAAGCACGGTAGTAATAATTGATTGATTGATTGATCACATATCCCTTAGCTTGATCAAATTAGCTAAGCTAAAGTTATTCGAAGTGCATGCCAAGTTAATCAAGGATTGTCACCGTAGCTTCTTCATCAAGGTTGATGACAAATGATGATTGAGAGACAACAAAAAGTGTCGGAACAAAACAGTAACTTGAATGTCAGGAAAAGTCCAACTCTACTTTTCTATTTTATTTCTAAGAAGAAGAAGAAAAATCTCATCCACTCCGTATTTAGACATTTAGACAGCAGCCCTTCAACTCCCTGCCTTCCCCAGTTCTCCCTTAAATTCTGGAAATTGACGACGTACGAGAGTCAGAGTCAGAAAAAGACACCTTTCAAATACCAATTTCACTTACGACGTCGTCGTTTTGTCCGTGTCGGTCATCATGATCTCACTCCCTCGTTGCAATTGTACCTCCACGGTAACATTATTTACTCCTCCACTTACTATATCCACTAAATTAACACTAGTACTAGATCGATCATTTTGCTTATTCATATCGTAATGTTTGGTTTGAGTTTCCCTGATCAATTACTAGTTAGACAAAACGTATTTGCGCGTTCTAAAAACTAAAATATAATGAAAAATATTGTTTCTCGCCATTTTTACTTTCTAGTAGTGTAAATTTTCTCTTCTTCATATCGTTTTTAGTAAAGTGAATAATTGTACTTTGTTTGCTTTGCTTATGAGCATATCAACCTTGATTACATATTCTTTCTTGAGTTTTCGGATCAATTTTTAGGTAGCTTGATTACATATTCTTTCTTGAGTTTTCGGATCAATTTTTCGGATTAATTGAGAACTTGTTAATTAATTTGTAAGAGTAAAATTTATTAAACTTGTAATGTGAATTACAAACTTGTGATTGTAGATGATATAGTAGAGTGAAATAGAACACCTCGCTTTATGTTTTGTAACATCTCGTAAATTTTCTTCAATCTCGCACTTTTAAATTAAATAAGACTTCATGATTAGACAAAAACGACTAAACTACAATCGCACTAATCACAATCATTACAGTAATCAAAGTAGTGGCACTAACTAATTATAATTGCGTATTATTGAAATTCAGAAAAGCAGGAACATAAAAATCAACAACAGTAGCAGTGAAAGTTATACTAATAATAATCCAAAAGACGACGACCGCTTAACAAGCTCTTCATGTTGCGGTGTTACTCCTATAAATACCATCACAAACAACAACAATCATAATCATAATCATAATTTATCATCAAAATCATCATTAAAAAGTTGGTTGAAGAAGAAGATACATATGGAGCATCATACTACTTCTTCTTCTGCTGCTAACGACATGGTTGATCCTCACTCCGCCGTCGGCGGTGGCGTTCAAGACGTCTACGGTGAAGATTGCGCCACCGAGGATCAGCTTGTTACTCCTTGGACCGTCTCTGTTGCTAGGTAAAAGCTTCTTTTCTTTTTCTTTCATTTTTATTGACTACGTATGACGGTTTCATATGACGATTCATGTTAGCTGACGGTTTCATATGACGATTCATGTTAACGGACCCAGTATCATTTTGGGAGTAAGACGTGTTTGTGTATGTGATTATGATCAAAGTTTTGCATGTGTTAAGAGCTTAAGTAAAATCATAGTTTTTCTGTGAAAGAATTAGTATAATCATAGAGTAATTTTATTTGGGGATAAATAGTGTTCTTAATTAATCATTTTCTTAAACTTTTTTTGTTTTAGATCATCATTTTCTTAATTTTGGTAATTGCAAATTTTGATTTTTGTTGTTAGAATAGTTGACGTTGAACATATTCAAACCAGACGTTAATAATCCAAAAGAGCGAGAGGGAGTATATTCGTACCGTTTTGCTTTAAGTTGATGACACGTTTGGCTTACTTTGAAATGGTTGCATAGAATCAATCTTAACAATTAGTAGGAGTATCATTTTAGGTTCAACTTTTGCGAAATTCTTGTTCAATTTCGCGGTGCAATGATATTTGTATAGGAGTACAATTTATTTGGTTATGTGTTTGTGAAGTTTCGTTCACAATTTTCCAACATAATCTGATCTGGTTACAATGAAATATGAACAAGTAGCACAATTGTAATGGACATTTCTGCTGTTTAGGTCCTCGATCATTGACACTTAACTCGTAGAAGATGTTGATTGTTTGGAAAATTTCTGTACTTTTGACAGAATTTGATGTAAGATGTTGATTAATAACCATTTTCTTCCCAAAAATCGGGGTTTTGGGGGGGTGTGAATTCTCGGCCTTTTTGCCTTCCAGAATCAAATTGTTTGTAATGGTAATTTTCTAAACATCTGCATTCTTCGTTTTTGGTTCAGTGGATATTCTTTGTTGAGGAACCCGGCCTATAACAAAGGACTGGCCTTCTCGGATAAAGAGAGGGATGCTCACTACTTAAGTGGTCTTCTACCTCCCGTAGTCATCACTCAGCAACTTCAGGTTTTTCGAGAACCTCTGTTGTTTCTGTTTCTCGTACTCTTCTTTTACGTTCCTTCTCAGTTCTTAATACATTTCCAATGTTATCGAGCAGGAGAAGAAGTTAATGCAGAATATACGTCAGTATCAACTTCCATTGCAGAAGTACATGGCCGTGATGGACCTGCAGGTATCAGCCTGTTTTGGTGACTTGCGCACTACTTATCAGTGTTGAAACTTGCATACCGTTTGAGGATATAATTAATCATCCGTCTTGTAACTCTGCCAAGATATGCGTACAGTTTTCTTATCAAATGGAGTTTTCGGTTTTTATCTTGAACTCATGAGTGAAGCGATTGAGTGTTCTGCGTTAATGAGTTATAGTTCTGTTTTAGCAAATATGTTTCTTAGGAAATATAAAAGTCAGTCTTTTGGTGGATCACATTTACAATTTTACAGTATGTTTGAGCTCTCTACTTTCGGTATATGCAGGAAAGAAACGAGCGGCTGTTTTACAAGCTTCTCACTGACAATGTTGAGGAATTACTCCCAATTGTCTATACACCGACTGTTGGAGAGGCTTGTCAGAAATATGGATGCATCTTCAGGCGCCCACAGGGTCTATACATTAGTCTGAAGGAGAAGTATGGGTGTTTTTTCGCTTTGTTGTGTAATAGCATTTTTCATATTGGTTGTTGGGTTGGACATGGAGTTGACTGATTGACATTTTTCAGGGGAAAGATCCTTGAAGTGCTGAAAAATTGGCCTGAAAGAAATGTTCAGGTTATTGTTGTGACTGATGGTGAGCGAATTTTGGGTCTTGGAGACCTTGGTTGCCAGGGGATGGGGATA
Source organism: Spergularia azorica (assembly GCA_038382645.1). Classification (NCBI taxonomy): domain Eukaryota; kingdom Viridiplantae; phylum Streptophyta; class Magnoliopsida; order Caryophyllales; family Caryophyllaceae; genus Spergularia; species Spergularia azorica. Next base: position 13,379 of record JBBYHQ010124886.1, read on the forward strand.
CCAGTGGGCAAACTAGCTCTTTACGCGGCACTAGGAGGAGTTCGTCCTTCATCTGTAAGCATGATTCTAGCATTGCTCCCCTAGATATTTAGTTGTCAGTTTCAGAAGGATCACATGAACATTCTTGTTACAGTGTTTGCCGGTTACCATTGACGTTGGGACTAACAACGAACAATTGTTAAAAGATGAGTTTTACATTGGCCTGAGGCAGAAAAGAGCAACTGGACAGGTTCAACAATCTTGAATCTTCTTTGGTTTTTGTAGAGATATCATGTCATCTGTTATACTGAAACTGGTAGAATGTAGGAATATGATGAGCTCCTTGAGGAATTCATGACTGCAGTAAAGCAAATCTATGGTGAAAAAATTCTCATACAGGTGTGGTATTACTTTCAGAGTTATTATCTTACTGATTTTCAATAAATTTTGTGGCATATGTCACACATCCATAACTCGAACTTTTCATTTTTTAGTTCGAAGACTTTGCCAACCACAACGCCTTCAAGTTGCTTTCAAAATACAGTACAAGTCATCTTGTGTTCAACGATGATATTCAGGTATAGTAAGATTATCTAGGTCTGTGACATTGTTGTGTCCATACGACAACTGAACTAAGTTGCTTTGGAATTCTTTTTGGTTAGGGTACTGCTTCCGTTGTCCTAGCAGGAGTTGTCTCAGCGTTGAAATTAGTTGGTGGAAACTTGGGCGATCACAAATTCTTATTCCTTGGAGCTGGTGAAGTAAGGACAAATTCTTTTTACTCTAGTTTTTAGGACTGAGCATAAGATCAGACAATCAGTTTACCAAGAATCTGGGATGTAGACAATTATAGGATATTAGGTCCTCAAACGAAAAGTTCCTCAGTTGTTATTTAGTTTCTGATATAACTACAAGCCAATGTATTGAGCCCTTGAAATTAATCTAATCCGGGATATTTATGCGTTCTCATTGTAGGCAGGTACTGGAATAGCTGAGCTTATTGCTTTAGAGATGTGCAAACAGGTACAATATGCTCATAGCCTCATATGCATTCATGTATACAAATTTTGGATCATTGGCTGACATATTGGAGTAGGAAATATGACATTGCTCTGACATTTTCTATCGTAGACAAAAGCACCGGTGGAAGAAACTCGCAAGAAGATTTGGCTTGTTGACTCTAAGGTTCGAAAAACTTCACTGATATACTTAACCATGACTATTTGACACAGCACTAAAGGCTCAATTTTCTAAAAGTGGAACTCTTTTTGCAGGGACTGATTGTTAGCTCCAGAAAGAATTCACTTCAAGAATTCAAGAAGCCTTGGGCTCATGAATATGAACCTCTAGGTGATCTCTTAAGTGCTGTCAAGGTCCGACTTTTAAGCGTGCAAGATGATTAAAGTCTGAGGTTAAGTTTGTTTTTTCTAAAATTTTGGTATGTCTTACCGATTGCGTGCTCTGATATGCAGGCACTTAAGCCAACAATATTGATTGGATCATCTGGAGTAGGAAAGACATTTACAAAGGAAGTTATTGAAGCAATGGCCTCTTTTAATGAGGTATTTCCCTCAAAAAAACACCTGCATCCGATGTGAACAAACTTGAAAAGAACATAATTCTTGTGCTCCTAGTTAGATTATAATTAGGAAAATGTTCACCAAAGCGTCTCTTTACATACTGGTAAGACATATCATCGCGTGAAAATTGAATGAAAGTTTCACCAAAAACTGATCCATCATCCATATGATTCTAAAAATATGTATGTACATCATTACATGCATACAATGCATTTGTCTCTTCTTATATTGTATTCGTTTTGTACTATACCATGTATCTTCTTCCAACTTAACAAGCTAATAATAATTTGTAACATTGTTGTTCAGAAACCCGTAATAATGGCTCTCTCTAATCCTACAACACAATCAGAATGCACTGCTGAGGATGCTTATACCTGGAGCAAGGTAAGATAGAAGAATAACTGTGAAAACTGTACCTACTATTTGGCTATGCACCCCTACTTAATTTTTGTATGCTGCTGTGTTAATTATGAATGTTATCTCTGCTGCCTATAATAGGGGCGCGCAATTTTTGCTAGTGGCAGTCCATTTGACCCTGTCGAATATGAGGGCAAAACTTTTGTTCCGGGCCAGGTACAGAGCATTAATGCCTGCATTACTGTCTGTGTTGATTTTTTTCGAGTATTATTACTGAATGTCTGGTTAATTTTCACCTGTAGTCAAACAATGCCTACATTTTCCCTGGATTTGGCTTCGGTTTGGTAATCTCTGGCGCAATCAGAGTCCATGATGATATGCTTCTGGCAGCTTGTGAGTATTTTCTACCAATTACAGCTAAAATAGTTTATATTCGAGGCTTAATTCCCATGGTTAGCATATATCACTATATCAAGGTAAATATAGTCTCAGATTAGCATGAAGTGCTTCAAACAGCACTGCGAACCGCTATATGAAGGATAAAACTGTGTCAAAGCTTAAGCACTATCCTTTTCAGAGAAGATTGATTGTTGATTGGTTTATTCACGAGTAATAACATACACCATTTCATCTCTACAACAGCTGAGGCTTTAGCCGGGCAATTGACTCAAGAGAACTATGACAAAGGGATGATATTTCCACCATTTTCAAATATCAGGAAGATATCTGCTCATATTGCTGCTAGTGTTGCTGCAAAGGCGTATGATCTAGGTAAGTCTGCTGCCCATGCAATTAAACATTGGGAGATAAATTAAGTTGTATGCTTCTTAGCTACAATCAGTTGTTACATACTTACATGGTTAAACTACTCTTTTAGGCTTGGCAACTCGCCTTCCTCGTCCTGAAAATCTCTTCAAGTATGCTGAGAGTTGCATGTACAGCCCTATTTATCGGAGTTACAGATAAATGAGTGAAACATGAAGAATGTTTGTACACCGAGTTCTTCCTTTCAAAGAAAAACCACAGCCGAGTTTTCAACATCACTTTTGTACGTGTTTCTACAGTAAGTAGACTCTTACAGTCTTTGGATTTATCAAATAAGAACTTGTATTCTGTGTTATTTATAATTTTGCCATAGATACAAAGCTTGTAAAGAAATGGTTGTTTTCGGTTATCATGCCTAAATACATTCCGATGTACTAAATGTGTATTTCAAAAAGAAAGGGAAGGATCACGTTAATCCTATGGTTACCTATAACTAACTTACCGTGCTTGTAAATCGCAGTATCTGCTATTGAGGGAAACTGCGTATGGTAACAACTCTGTGACGTGACCGATAGCTGGCCACAACGATGTTTCTCCAAATGAATGTGCAACGTGTGAACTGTGAAAGGTTTTTAGTTGTTGTCTTGTTACTTTGAGTAAAAATCAGCAATGCTGAGAAACCAAAAACAAAAATCCGACCTACCGGATTCGAACCAGTGACCTAAGGATATCTGTTGATACAACTACAGTCCTCCGCTCTACCAACTGAGCTAAGGTCGGACACTTGTCAAATACACTTCGGATCATTCTCTAATTAAGTACTTATTAATGAGCAGAATTTTATCTAACCAGCTTACCAGCAATCCAGCATAGGTTATGAACTTGAAATCATTCCATTTATCTTTACAAAATTATAACGTGATTGGTTATTTTTCTCCGTTCATCTCTCTTCATACAATTTCGGTAGAAATTCATACAGACACATAGGGGTTCAATAATAAAGCCGTTTGAACTTGAAATCATTCCATTTCACTTTACAAATCAATATCGAGTTCAAATGTTTTGAACATTGTTTTACTTTTTACTTTCTTTCTTTAGACTACGGTTATTGCTCATTTCGAATATCATATTCGATTGTGCGCGCAATCTTGCGTGGTGGTCTGATGAGAGCGTAAAAGCCATGAAATTGAAGAGTACGAAAAATTAGGGACAATGTAAGTATAAATAGGCCATTGTGCGGTATAGTACCTCCATTACCCGTAGAGTTAATTGAACGGAGTTTTCGAGGAACAATGTTAGCCTAATGGTTAGAAGCACAACCTGACTGGAGCTTGTCCTGGGTTTGAATTCTCATATCCACACTCCGCAGTATTATTTGCTCATTTGTACCAAATGTTCACATAAATAATAAAGAGAGTACATTTGACTTTTTAATAACACAGAATACAAATACCAACTTGCTCTCGTAGCTCAGTTGGTTAGAGCACCCGTTTAGTAAGCGGGAGGTCTTGAGTTCGACTCTCAACGAGAGCAAATTGTTTTCGTATCCATTTTTCTTTTACCAAAAGAATACGAAGGTAAAATATGAAAATGGAGTCGCCCGGGTTCGGAACCGGAGACCTTCAGTGTGTTAGACTGACGTAATAACCAACTACAACACGACACCATTATGATTGCTAACTCTCACATGTACCTCACAACTTGGATTAAACTAAACTGGGTAGATAATGGGCAAGTAATCAACAGTAAAACGTATTCAACAAGCAGCTCTCGTAGCTCAGTTGGTTAGAGCACCCGTTTAGTAAGCGGGAGGTCTTGAGTTCGACTCTCAACGAGAGCATTTTTTCGTTTTTATATTTTTTCCTAGTTCAGTTGGTTACTAGTATGACCTTCTCAATTTTCTCACAAGTCATAATCAAACTTTTGATCATGCAGATTACGTAATTCCTTCGATTCGGATACAAAATCATAAGATGGGAGCGTACTTGTCACACTTTGATTTCAGTTACGTCCCCAAACACTCGACATTACAGTTGTAATTGGCGTGATCATGCTTGGAAGTTCCCTACTTAATTGTGTCTAGCAACGTCATGAATTATGCTACTCCAATCTTATTTCTGCGCCTCGTCTGTGATATTTCAAAGACTACCTAAGCTGTCGAAGTAATGCGCTTCCTGCCTTCCGTGCTATTACATTTGTTCTAATTTTGACACGGGCCATAATGTCCACTACACGAAAAATCGCCATGTTGAGATCGAATTACACAACACCTTCATTCTTCGGTGAGATATTTTACAAACGTTGCATTTCAAGCAATGTTAAAAGCCTGAATGAATTACTCCAAAAGCATTGCTATATAGCTGAAATATTAAATTGTTAAAAGGATCGCGAGAAACAGTGGGTATCGAACACAATTACCAAAAAAAAGTATGAAATTGGGACCAACAACAAGGGGAGAAAAAAAAAAAGAAATCCGACCTACCGGATTCGAACCAGTGACCTAAGGATATCTGTTTGACAACTACAGTCCTCCGCTCTACCAACTGAGCTAAGGTCGGATCATGCCAATTTCCGCAAAATATGAATAAATTTTAAAAACTCCAGCGATCAACACAAGACATAAAACAGCGCTCTATCAACAATCTGTATAACATAAGACAGACAAAACCATTACTCATTTACTCATCGATCAATCATCAGTTAAATATAACTGTGTGAACTGAGAACCCATCTCGAATTCTCGATGCATCACCACTCTCACCAGCGTGTTAAGGAAGATGTGTGGCAGTCATAGACTAGTTTCAGAGGTGGAGCAACTGCGTCAACTGTGGAGAATGATGGGTACAGCAACCGCAGTGCACAGTATCGGTGATGACCGGAGGGAGGTTCATAACGAAGCGCATATGCAAACATAAAGTTCACTGTCACAAATATTTACCGGGGACGTGTATCGGACTATACACACGATTATTCGACATTTTTCCAATTATTTTCTCAAACTTCTGGGCAAAGTAAACAAAACCAACACTGGTAGGACACCCAGAGGCCAGAGTCTTGAGACACTTTCATATAGCAGCTAAACAATGTCTCAATGAGCTAAGCTGAATGTATTCTTCCCCCAGCACGAATCTACGACTGAAGAGTTAACAAAACCCGCAACTAGCTAGGTCGAACACTCATAGTCCCAATTCCCAAATATAAGCCAATTTATGTCCCTATGAGCTGAACGTAATCTTTCCCCAGCAAACAATTTATGAGCCAAGGAAACATCTGACTTAAAGACCTTGAAAATGAACTTTGTACAAATTCGCACCACTACAGGCTAATCAGACTATGAGCACCGGGCCCGACTTAAACAAAAATTCAGATCCCCAGCCATCAATAACTAATTGACTACTGACCATCATACTTAAACAAAGAGAGAATTTAAGTAGCAGGTTCCAAATAAGTGGAACTTCATCGATCACGCAGATAGAACCAAGATAGGGCACTACAATCAGTCCGATAAGATGGCAAAGTTTGCAGGTAAATTATACAGAACTTTTGAAAATGATTCAAACATTAGTAAGAAAAGAAGCAACAAGAGGAACAACTGAAACAACGACATAAGATTACTTCATCGCAACAGTGCTCATAGTACAAGACACAGCATCAGTCTTGACAAAACAAACTACTAATGGTCTTGCAGTAAATGTCATCCAAAGGCCAGATAAACACAATTTGAGACAATGTAAGAGGACAACAATTTAAGATACCCTAAGATTAACGATCCCTCAAGTCTCCTCACTTCTTTTCTTCCTTCTCGGCCTCAGCAGCCCTCTTAAGCCTAGCACCTTGGTAACGTTTGTTTGTCCTCTCGAGACGAAGCTTGTCATAAGCCTTGAAGGCAGCCATGTCTGGTGTAACCTTCACAACCTCCATAGGTGTCTGGACTCTCTCGATGGGCAAGATGTCACCATGGACCTGGGTAGCGTTAGCAAGCTCCTCAGGAGTAGAATCACCAGCCTGTTTCAACAACAGTAGAAATCCCGATGTCAGTTAAAAAGCCCTATAAAGCTGGAAATTGCAGGGCAAAAAAGAAAATAATAAATCGTGGAGACACAAGACAGTTCTAACCTTCGCCTTCTTTGCATTCCTGGGGAAGACAACCACCTTGGCCTTGTAGGTCTTCAACCTCTGAACATTCACCTGAAGGCCCTCTAGAGAACGGTTTCTCCTGCGGTGGTCAACAGCAATGCCAATAGTTGGTGCAAGTTTCTTGGGAATTCCTGCTGCCTGGGACATTACAAATACTTGGTAAGGAAATTAAGCTAGAAACGTTGTTATACACGATAGTGGACAATAGATACTCTTTACTTAACAGGGTCATTTCAAAGCGTCAAAGCCAAACAATAAGAAACACGAGTTAACTGAGACTCAATAGGCGCTGGTTACAAGTTGAAAACATCCAGAAGATCTGCCACACAATAACACTAAAGATATCTACCCACTCCTAATTTTCTAATCCAACACACACTGGACAATCGAGAAAGCAATACGCATCCAATATCATAATAACAAAGCTATCATAGATTCATGGGTAACTGACACAAACATAATTAACCACCCTAATTCGCTTAAAACAGTAGAATCAGACCCTTGACAAATTCAATCACAAATGACCGACAAGTTTGCCAAAATTAGTTTCAATGCATTAACCTAGCATGTAACTAACACTGAGTTGGTGGGTCAACTTGTATTAATTTGACAGTCCAGCAAAACATGACAAGTACAAATAACATTTCAAATATTAACTTGACAAGTACAGAGACTAGAAGATAAAATATTACCTTAAGCTCCTCAAGAGAAAACCCTCTACCAGCCCTGACTTTCATGTTGTACTTCAAAGTCTGACCATGGACAACGGGGCGCAGAGCTCCAGCAGTTGGCCTTGGGAAGATCTTGACTGCCTTCTTTTGCCTCGCTGCAATCACAATTAGACATACTCATTAGCCAATCAACTTTGGAAGAAACACCAAACAGTAACATATACAGCGGACCGGGAAAGTATCAGATACCAAGACGTCTCCTGGTCTTGCGAGCGGGCTGGTTGAACCATGTCTTCACATAATCTTGCCAATGCTTCTTGAAGTGAGCATTTGGGATAACATTGTTGTGCCTCACCATCGCTTACCTGGCAATTACACAATCATACAGGGTTAATCATTACACAGAATTACAGATTACACAACATGAACACAATGAAAACGCAAAGCATACCGCAAGATCATTATCATTACTACAAATAATTACAAACACTGCACCCAAGGACTCAAACATGTATGACACCACAATCCGCAAACTTACTAGTTCAAAGCTATCTTAATCAATAAAAACATTGAACCAGATCGAAAAGCGGTCATTGTAAAGACGAATGACATCAGAATTACAGATTACACACCACATAAACATGATAAAAAAGCAACACATGCCGCAAGATCATTATGACAAAAAATAACCAAACACAATCAAAGGACCCAAACATATATCACTCAATCAAGACACAATCCGTAAATTAACTATTTCGAAGCTATTGTAATCAATACAAACATCGAATCAGGTCGAAAAACCATCATTGTAAAGGCGCAGTGACAGTATATTGCACACAGAGACAGCAGAAACTAAAGGCTTATCAAACAAGCTACGATTTCGGATAATCCGAAAACACGAGTGCCTATACTAATGATAAATCATCTCAATCGGGTACCAAATTTCAACAACAGCATCTCAAACACAGCGATTACAATAAACACAAGGAAAAAACAAAATTACACAGAAATTTCTGGGATTAACAATCTACCATTTTCATTAAAAAATCAAAACCAACAACAAAGATCGAAACTTTTTACCATAACAACATCAAATCACAGATATAAACCCAGAAAATACAGAAATCTTAGCATATGATATAATCTTATTACAAAAAACCCACAAAATGAAATGATATAACTCCGCATCTAAAACCCTAATCAAGCGTAAACCACACAAAATCCAGAAATCTAAATCACTACAAAAACCCAAAAAGGGTATTAATTTCCACTAATTACAAACCAAATTTCAACCAACAAATCATCAAACAACAGAAAAAATCAACCAAAACAAAAAGAAATCAAATTTACATGATAATACAAAACATTTATAATCTAAATCAAACATTTCTAACACGAAAACAAGTGATTAACAGGGATGAAATCATGAAGAATAAGTGAAGAAAGATGAAGATTGAAGAAGAAGATTTTACCTGGAGGAGAGAGAAAGTAGGGGTTTTTGGGGAAGGAGAGAGTGGGGCGATAGAAGAGGAGCCGCCGAAATGTGTATTACTAGGGTTTATATGGTGTGTGAGGCGCTTTGTGGTTTTCTCAACCCTTATAAATTGGTGGCTTCTTGGATACTCTTCCTTGGGCCTTGTTTCAATTAGGGTTACTTTGTTTTCAAATTGGGCCTCAGCTTTGGCCCATTTTCCTCGTTGGATTTTTTTTTTTTTTTTTTTTTTTTTTTTTTTTTTTTTGAGAAAAGAGATCGTTCAAAATTGATTGTGTAATTTTTCCAAAGTTGGAAATATGAATTTCTTTTTTTTTTTTTTTTTGAAATGAGGAAATATGAATTTCTTGAACAATTACAATTGCATGATTAGCGAATTCAATTATTGGGATTTTTTACACAAAATATGTCTCACTTGAGTTGAGTCACTTCCCTTTGTTGTTTAGGGAAAAGACTTTTTTTTTTCTTTTCGTGCCATTTATGGAGAATTATAATTTCACGTAAAAAATGTACGAATACTTTTTAAGAGCAGATGTTGTTGGACCGAAGTGGTATTAAGGGTAGTTGTGGCTTGTGGGCAAGGAATTTTTAGCCATGACATTATGGACGCCGTTATTTATATGTTCAATCCACATAGGTTTTGTACATTTCCCCTTCTTTAGCAGTATTATGTGATTCTATAGCACTTGGTTCCAACTTCCGATACATGATTGCTATTTGGATCATAATTTCTTCGGAATCAAGACGGGTGACCAATCACTTGTATTATTCTTAGGCTTTTAGTTGATACCACAGATTTTTCTATATTTTTGGCTTCAAAAAATAAACGTTGTTTGTAATAGGGAAGTCAAATTTGAACTTCTAGTAACTTAGGGTACACCTCTACATTCCAACAACGGAGAACTTGAATCTTGAAACGAGCCCGTTCCAATTCATCCATTTCCTTCCCTCCTTGGCTCCTTCAAACCTCTATCACTTCTACCTCTTCTTTCTCGACCTTTATGTCCAAATCCCCTTGTCGAGATGGAGGAAAAGGACGGAGGGCAGGGGGGGGGGAGGATACAAAATGACGTTAGTAACAAAGCCTTTTGCTCTTCTAGGTTGAATGTGAGACAAATTAATGTATTGTTGCTTGGTTACTCCGATGCTTTGAGTTTTCCTCGAAAATTTCCATACAACGGAAAAATTGATCCTATGAATAGAGTACGACCCTTTCCCTCCTCCAAAACCTATATTTAAGCACGATGATTTTATCCTCCCCTTCCATACCCTTTCTTTCCATGTCCTCTTGACCTCTTGTCAAGAATGAAGGAAAAATGAGAGAGGGCAAGGAGAACAACGACGGGAGTTACGATTTGTTAAGGAAAAGAAAAAATGGCCAATTACATTGTGAATCAAACGTGCAGAGAAGCAGTCAAAATAACCTAAAAAAATAAGCGTAAACTGACTCCTCTTTTAATTTCATTGCAAAAACGTCGAGCCAATTTAGTCTCATTAGTTACGTTGATGAGCACCAAAACTAATAGATCAATGAGCTTGCTAGAGTGAAAGTAAACTTCAAATATAATGCTTCCATAATGATATATTTCATGTTGTACAACGAATTAAATTGTGGAAATTAAGCCCGGGAGCATATCTTCATATAATATGTCACTCAGGATGAACCTCACATCTATCCCTGGATAGTTCTTGGTGAAATCAACATCCCCTGCGTGCTCCAGTACGTTGTATGTCTAAGATTTACGAACTGTTGTACGTGCTTACGTCAGCATGGGTATCCTTGTATCGTTGGCTGAGATACTCATCACATCGGACAGGAGGAAACCTGTGAAAAGAAAGTGAGTAAGAGAATGACCAATTATCCAAGAAAACATTGACAGAAATTTATCTGAAGTTTTTGCATTGGAAACAATTTTCTGCAGCAAGATCTGTCAAATGCAAAAACTAGATAAATTTCGTCAGCAGGTATTTGTAGAACTGCAGATACATTGGCTGATAGAATTGCAGGTCATTTGTACAATCGCAGAAACATACTTTGGAGGATTAGTTTCTGATTTGCATGTTGGTAAGCATTCAACGAGACATTCATGACTGGGCTCCACAAAGTAAGCAATCTGAATCAAAGAAACGGATGCATGAGCGTTAGGCCATGAATAGCTCCCTTATAAGCTAACTGGAAAAGAGAAGCAGGCTCGTAGAATACTTGTCCATACTAACACAGATCTCTTCAGTCTTATAATAACTTGTAATGCACATATAAGATCAACCAATTGATCCGAAAACATCAAATATAAAAAACTATGCTTCGTCAAACAAAGAGCAGACCGAATATCCATTTTACAGTCAAAAGCTAGCCTCAGGCAGGTCAGGCACAGACCGATCACTTGGCCGACCCTTTTTTTTGGGTACTTGGCCAAATTTATCATCAAAGAACACCGAAGAACTATAAAAATAAAACTTTGAGATAGAGGGATGCAACATTGTAAATATCAAGAGTAAAAAAGAGATCGTAAAATGAAAACCAACTAAGATAAGAATTTGAAGTGTCTCCCAACTTTATAGGAAGATTCTCTGCACTGAATTGGACCGTTAGTGTATACAATTTGAGTTCCAGTCGTTGTAATCAGATTCGTACTCGAGCAATAGCTTTCTAAACTAGTAGAAGAAAGGCACATATTCTGAAAAACACATGTACAGGATTTCAGAGTATCTCACTTTCAAAACTCAATCTTATCATCGTTTATGCAATTTTCATTTACCACTACTCATCTTACGGATGTCTATTTCTCTACTTCCTTCTCAGAATTGTATATCCATGGAATTATGGAGAACAGCATCCTCGCTTATGGCAAAGATTGAAACACAAGTAAACCTTTATAAACTTACCGAGATTATTTGTGGCGGATAAAATGGTGAAGGGGACAAAAAGTTAAAGTAAACATGGCAACGCATATCTTACAGTTCGGATGGGGTGTGAGGAAGGAGAAGAAAGCGATGAAGAGAATTCTGAAGAGCCTTACCGAGTATCTTTCTTGACCGTTCCCAAGAACCCTGTGCATGGTGGATCTACAGGAGCCAACACAACGGTGATAAATTTCTAGGCCTCACAAAACATACAAACACAAGAAACTGTTGCAACAAACGGATTCTACAGAATATTTTTTTGGCTGTAATAAGTAACAGCAAGAAATAACAGTCCAGAAATATGCAGAGAAACACAGCACAAACAATAATGAATGTTTACATTACTGCCTGCCCAAACGCAGCTCCTTGGATGCTAGGAAGATGAAATTCCTTGAAGCCTGCTAACAAGAAAATGAATGTATGCCAGTAAAAACACCATGGTCAATTACGCCTACTAACAAAATAACGACTGAATACTCAGAATCTACTGTTTTCTCAGCATAAACGGCCAGAGAGTGTTTTATAATCTATTGAACTAGCAAGTATAGACGTGCATTTTGTAACGTTTCAATTACTGGAGTATATTACAAGGTGCTATTGGAAACAGACAAGCATCAATTGCTACAAGCAAGTTATAGACAAGCAATGCTGTTGAAGGTAACAAGGAATCACCCCAATGTAGATAACACCATACATTACTTCACAGGAAATAACTCAAGTTAAATTATTGTTAGGATGCACCTTACTTGAAAACACAATTGCTCCAACGCTCTAGCATGTCACCAAGATTCACGATAAATGCCCTGTCAAATAACAGGTATACATAGTTAGTCTAGATGGAACACTCATCGCAATGGTTCCCGGGGGGGGGGGAGTTTGCCACAGATGTTTTCTTATCTTTCTCATAGTATTCTGTCAGCCAAAAACTATACGCATATTCAACAGACTGGCCAAGGCAAAACATATAGAGCAACAACGGAAATTTCCTGTCAGGTTGCTAGACATGATCCCATTGTGCTAACTAGGACAGATTCTCACCCTTTCACAGGTGGGACGTATTCCCAAATCTGAGGTTTGGCATCCTTATCCTTGCATATCTGCATTTAAAATACAGGAGTAGAAGTCAACCAGGAATTCACATTGCAGAAGATATAATGCTGATTATCTTACAAGATGTCGGCACCATTCATACTTGCAGACCAACTACATCATCTGTAGCCAAGAGCGTAATCAGACCATAGTCAGAATGAGCACCAGCTCCAAATATTCCTTTTGATGGATCAGAAACTTGGCCTAAAAAAATCAGAAAAAGTTTGGTTGCTTAAGAGACGTTGTTGGATAGGCAGTTAAAATAGATATGCTGAATAGATAATTTCATTACCGCTTCCATAGTGCAACAGTCGTAATGTTGCAATTGGTTTCCCCAACATCTCTGGCTTGTCAAAGAAATCCTCATTTAGGTCTAGAGCAAGAGCTATAATCTTTGAAACAGCCCTCGCTACCTCACTGATAGAGAACACATCAGTCATATTGACATCAACAATGCATCTACTTGTCATTCAGATGAAAAGGAAAATAGAAACATAGAAATACACATTCACCAAATGTGGCACCAACAGCTTATACACAGTAAAAAACAGAGAGAACTCCCATATACAGAAAGAACATGCCATGTACCAGTCTGCCAACATGGAAAGACTAATCACCTGTTGGATGTTAAAGAATACCTCGCATCAAGCAAATAGTCCTCATGAACCAAATGCCCAGGTTTTCCACATGAACTAACATAGACATCCAAAAACCCACGAGCATAAATTTATCATGATACGTTATTCAGCCTAAATCTAGCTAGCAGGCTTAAGTACAGCACTCTTTTTGGCAACCTGCTGATTCAAACAAGGGTAAGACTACGGATATGTTTCCCTCACGAGTTTTGACTATGCAAACTTCACTATGGACACCACAATATATCATCCAAGAGCTGAAAGACTCTGAATTTGAAGTTGAAGCTTAAGCTGGCCAACCAATTATACAAGTTTCTCCGATTAGAAACACAAGCCCAACTACATGGTTTCAGATGTTCCTTGAAAGACTCTGGAAACTAAAGTTTTTGAACATCATGACATTAAGTGAAACATAGAGGCATTTTGGCAGAGGCTATAGTATGTTCATGCACATCATCACATGTTATAACAAGCCAAAAGGGTCCATCATCGCGAACAGAAAAACATGACGAATGAATAACAGCTAGTTCAGTCATCTAAGTCTTACAGTGTTTGACTGTGATATTTTTCCATCGTCTCCCTCCAACAAGGCAATAGATCTGGCATGAAAAAAGA